>SWKW01000143.1:0-89391 GCA_011058865.1 Didymella keratinophila | reverse complement strand
AATACGTGATGTAGTCTACGCCGTGAAAATGAACATTCTGGCACGCTGAAAACTGGAGGAAGCACTGCCTCCACTTGCAGCCCTGGGATAGAAGGCTCTTAGCACTAGGAGCTTAGAGAATGCGTGCAGTAGGGGGCTCTTAGGCAGCTGCTAGTGCTAGGCTACAGCGTCTGCTTCTGTGCAAATGCTGATAGGGTAGGTAGCTAAGTAGAGGGTCTCCTAGGCAGCTAGTAGGCAGCTGTAGTCTACTTAGGAGTAGGCGTGCGCTTTTGTGCTGCTAAAGTAGTAGGGAATAGTGCAGAGCAGGACAATAAAGCAGCAGGTCTAGCAGATAAGAAAGCTGCCTAGGGGCTTTATATAGGTAATAAGAGTAAGAAAATAGTGCGTAAGCGCTGCTAGGCTGTTAGTATTAGTAGCTAGTAGCAGCTAGCCTATAGCTACTAATAAGGGAGGAGGAGGAGGGGGAGAGGGGCTAGAAATTTATTCTCTCTCTTGTTTTGTTACTATTAGTGTTACACTATTACTGTTACTGTAGCACCCCTTAATCTAAGCTAACTAATGTGCTAAACTATTTTAAGAGTAGGTGCGCTGCAGCATACAGACTGCTAGGAGGTTTTACCCTTAGAATATAGTTTAAAAACTAACCTGAGCTGGCAGGACAGCCGCGCACAAGGCTGTAGAAACTGTAGAGGGGTATTTGTAGTTGCAACTATGCTCCAGAGATCGCTATCTTTTGTGTATATAATATCTGCCTCTTATAAGTTATCTCTGCCTTTTACTGCAGGAGTTGCTAGCTGCCTATAAGTAGCTAGCACCCTTCTGCCTTTAGCTAGCTCTCTGTCTGTTATTTTGTCTATCTACTAAATCTACCTTTTAGCTAGATTACTATCTTTTATGCATATAATGTCTGCTCCTTACATTAATTAACAACAACTGTAAGTTAAGAATAATTACAGAGGTAGTAGAATATTAACATCTACTAGGATGGGTTTTATATAAGTAGAAGTATAAGAATATATTGTGTTCTTAATACATTACTACCTAAAGTTTAACAAGTTAGCTCTTTAATTTCTAGGAGAAATCCTAACGCTAAGCAGTTTTAAGTAGATTTTGTTGCGAGACTAGCCCCTCTCGTTACCTATAGGGCAGACATTACATGCACAAAAGATAGCAATCTAGCTAAAAGGTAGATTCGGTAGATAGACAAAATAATAGACAGAGAGCTAGCTAAAGGCAGAAGGGCGCTGGCTACTTATAGGCAGCCAGCAACTCCTGCAGTGAAAGGCCGAGATAACTAATGCCAGAGATGGCGTTAGTAAGTTTGGACCCAACTTACTAACGCAAGCTCGGCAGGAGATAGACAAGGAAGGATAGCTGAGGGTTCTAAAGGCCAGTCCTGACATTACCTTATATTGGCTAGGCTTCTAACGAATTAGTTTAACTATTACTGTTCACTCTATTATAGTTAGGGCTCTAGAGAATTGATTAGGTCCTTTTACTAAGCTAAGTGCGCGTGCTAGTGCGTGCCTGTTTTTGTTTTGGGGTAGTTCGTCGCGTCTAGGTCGGCAAACTTGCTTCGCCTGTAGCGAAAGCGCGACTCGAGCTGGGGCGCCGGGTGAATCCGCCGATCACCCGCAGCCCCTCTTGACTCGGAATAACCTCAACAGCATCGTGCAAACGCACTCTGTTGGTCGAGCCGTGAAGTCGAGTAAGGTTCGCGGTACTGATTCGGCGTGATCGGCCCGTATGCAGGTACCTTGGACGCCTCAGCGAAGGAGCCACCAGCTCCGCTGCACCTGTCTTGTGCGTTTCGGGCGCGTGCTACTCCAGGATCGGGGGTCGAGACTGTCGCCACTCTTTCTCCTCAAGATTCTTTCCCAGCCTTTGCGGCAGAAACCGCTTCGATCGATGAGAATGACCGATGTCAATCCAAACTTTGACGAGACCAACGCTCACCATGCGACGTACGCGCAAACTAAGACCTGATTGTTACCTCGCTCATGACAACAGACGTTCCCACATCACATCGTCGAATGGACACAGCTTTGCGCAGGCCTAGTCATTGCCTGCAGGGATGTAGTTCTGGGGGATCTGCGGGTTGATCCACTACGGCATGGAAGCACCACTTTGCGATCGTACATCGAGCCTAGGCGCCCTGCAAAGGGGTCCATTACCACTGCACGCACGTTCTCAGGGACAGCTTTATGACTGGACCTGCACCGCGTGCCCCGCGATGTCTTTTCTTGCTCCACGGAACCCTTGACCTTCGGAGCGTACTCCTCTTGTCCCACAGTGCAAGTGGTGCTGAGACATCACGCCACAGTATGCGGCTCAACACCTTCACGTGGATCGCTGTGTCGCTCTTTCTTCTACTTTCCGTCTGTCAAGCCCAAACCCACGACTTCAGTCTGCTGCCCAGCTGCGCCGTAAGTATTGTCGAGTCTTTCAAGAAACTTCTTAGACTAACAGCTTTGCTAGCAAGACTGTGTGAACAGCACGTTTGCGGATTCAGCATGTCATCCGCTATCGAACGCCGATGCATCCTGCGCTTGCCACGAGAGTGCAACCCTCGACGCCGCAAGGGACTGTATCATAGCCTCATGTGGTCGCAAAGATGAGTTGACTGCACTCAACATCACCTTTAAGGCTTGTACCGACAAGCCAGTCCGTGATAAGTCGGAGAGCTATCGCCATGTCAACCTTGCCTTCTATATCCTGGCTGTTGTGGCATTGGCTATTCAATGGGTCGTTCGCTTCACTGTTGGACGGCTGCAGCTGTTCGATGACGCAAACACGTTCATGATTCTAGCGGTGGACACCGTCTTGTTCGCCGTCTGCTACAAAATGTCGTGGACCGGCCTGGGTCGCGACATGTGGAACGTACCTTTCAACCAGATCACGACCACCCTTTTGGTGAGCCGCCCCTGCCCTTCTACAACGAACTTTGCTAACTCGACCGTCCAGTTATTCTGGGTCAGTGAGATCGCATACTTCTGCACCCTCGGCTTCATCAAGCTTTCCTTCTTGCTTTTCTACCTCCAGATCTTTCCCGAAAAGCGCTTCAGGCAGATCGTTTGGTCTGTCATCTACTTCCAGATCGCTTCGATGATCGCGTTTGGTTTCGCAGCCACCTTTGTCTGCACGCCTGTCAACTTTGCATGGAAGCAATGGGACGGTGAGCACACCGGGAAGTGCATTAACAACAACGCGCTCGCCTTTACTCATGCTGCGCATTCTATTCTTGTCGACTTCGTAACCTTGTCACTTCCGATCACGCAAATCTGGAAGCTGCATCTGGGATTGAAGAAGAAGATCGGCGTGCTGCTCATGTTCAGCGTGGGAGCTTTGTAAGTGACTCATCTTAGCTAAACGCAGAATGGCCAATTGCTAACACAACACCAATAGTGTCACGGTGGTCTCAATGCTTCGACTTCGATCTCTCGTTCACTTTGCCAACACCACTGATATGACTTGGGACTATCTCGAAGCCAGTCTTTGGTCGGTAATCGAGTGCCAAGTTGGTATCATTTGCAGCTGCATGCCCTCCATCCGCCTCGGTCTCACGCGCCTCTTCCCCAAGATCATGGGTAGCACCAATCGATCTACTGCGAAGGACACAGGGGCTCCCTCGGGACGCAGTCATGGACACAACACGTTCAATCCGCTCGCTACCAATGAGATCAATGTGCAGACTACCTTCAAAGTCAGCCACACGAAGAAGCACCAGTCCAATGACGATGGAAGGAGCTTTGTGCAGTTGGTGGAGATTGACGGAGATTCGAAGAGCGTAAAAAGTGCTGCTAGCTAGATCCACTGACCGTTCAATGTGCATGTTTGCTGGGGTCAGCAAGATGAGAGCTCCAGTGATTGGTGTCAATGCATCACAAGAGCAATCGACCTTGAAAGATTAGCATCCATCTTAGTTCCATGATACCCTCTTGTAATTTATCACGACCGGATTGATTGTACACCACTCTGTGTGTACTGCACCGGCGCTTCGTTAATACTTGTATGCCTTCTTCACACCTCAGCCTCGCAACATCTCCAAAATCTTCTCGTGTCCAAAATTGGCAGCTACATCGATGGGTGTTCTTCCCTCGTGGTCTTCTAGCTGAGCATCAAAACCAAGCTTCACAAGCGCTTTGAATTTCTCGTATGATCGATCGTCAAGCGATGCAGTGAAGAGTGAAGATTGATTTGTACTTCTTGCACTAGCAGTAGCAGCAGTATGAGGCAGGTTTTCGCCCTTTTCGTTGCAGATTCTCCAATTGACACCGACTTTGGTGAAGTGATCGAAGACAGGAGACTTAATGAGGCCAGGGACGCGGTCACTATAAGTTTGGGGTCGCGCCCTGCCATGACGGATGAAGCCAAATATAGGCGTTCCGCCTGCTTTATTTGGCAAATTGGCGTCTAGGCCCTGTTCCAGGAGGAAATCGATGTCCAAGACTAGTTGACAACGGACCGCTTAGCCACTCGTGCCAATGTGGAACTCTTCGCATAAAAGAAAATGGAGCATTGAATTACCTTTGCCATCTACGGCGTGAATGCCCGCGCCATGCTCTCGGTGGAACTTGACGGTCCCTGAATGCTACCAGCGCTGCACTGCGCAATGGAGAGGTGTGTTACCTTCGATGTTCCGCTGGTTGATGAGCTCCGGAGCCCCTCTGAGTATTAGTCGTAGGCCGTCTTGGGTAGTGCCAAAATTCTTCGCCGCAAGCTGTCATATACTGCTCCCGTGTATGTCGACGGCACGTGAGTCTGCTCCATGTGAGATGAGTAGGTCGACAGCGCTTCGTCCCTCTGGGTTTTCCTCCTGGGTTAAGTCGGGTCATCTGTTCCGCTGTGCAGTCGTGAGTAGAGGCGTTTCCCCAGACGCGCTGTGAACTTCGAGATCATATTTGTTTGTGGCTGCCATGAATAACGAAATGGTGTTCGTGTTGCACTTGACCAATTCATGGAGGGCGGTGGTTCCGCCATAGCTGGCACATGGGTCCGCGCCATGATCAAGCAGCAAGTGGTTCATTCGCTCATGGGCTTTGCGTTAGGACGAGAATTCGGACCTAAGCCGCCAACTCTGTGTGTTCGAGAGGTAGTGCAGCGGGTATTTTCCGTCTAGTTCAATACCGCCAGAGCCAAACAGATACTTGCGTGGACTTCTACGAAGGGTTGGATCCACACCGCGAGAGAGCAGTAGCTCAAGCAAGTCAGCATCTTTCAACTTGATTATTTGTATGAGTACGTCTCGGTTCACAGTCGCGACCCGATCCAGAAGAACCTTTGTCATTTCTCGATCAAGGCACGCTTTGACTGGACATAAGTTGCCCGAAAACTCGATTGCATTGACGTCTGCACCTTGGTGGATCAGGAGCTTGACTGCAAGACTGTCGAATGTGAGCGATCCATACTTGTCAAGGGCGACATTCAGTGGTTTCTGACCGTGCGCGTCACGAAATTTGGTGCTCGCACCGCGTTGCAATAAGAAAGGGAATCCTTCGTGAATCTGCCACCAGTACTCGCCACGAACGAGTGCATGTAGAAGGCTAAAGCCCTCTGGGTTGTCTGCATAGCTTTGGGAACCTTGGTATTGCTGCTCATTCGGCTGCCCGAAATGTTGCTGAGCGCTGGGATCATGCTCGCCCTCAACAGGAAACAAGAATCATGTGGATGTTGGACACGGCTCTTCTGCAGGCGCCTAACAGCAGTGGCTGCTCTTTGCGCCGGTTCGATCCACAAAATCCACCAAATCTCGTATGTTGAGAGGCGTCAGGTTGATCCAGCCATGATTGGTCATCGACTGCCTCAACTCCTCCCGTGGTAACAATCTGACTTAGGGCCGCTGCGAACCCATGTGACATATTGTCGCGCAACATTTTCTTGCTTTCCTCGCTACTTGGAAGCGACTGTTGCGCGGGAAACACGACTCGCAGCAGATGACATCGTTCCTGATCCGGACTCGTCTCAAAACAGATCTCGTATGGGTTACTTTGCAGTTTGGACAGAACTTATTGGTAGGTTTTGAAAGCTTCCTGTTCAGGCATAGAGTAACTTGAGGCAGATCAGCGGACTCATGGGCTAAGAAAACCGCGGATGGGTCCGGTTTACTCGATCTCAGTAAGCATTCGACCCTATAGTCTGCGTTCAAAGATGCTGCGTCCTCTATTGCTTTCATGATGAACGCGGACTTCGGAGATGTCCTGATCATCAGGAGCATGACCAATTCATCCAGTCCAGGCCGTTGACAGCGCAAGTCATCTTGGCCTGTAGTACGACTGTTGTCGGCAAGGAGCACTGCTCCAGCACGTTCGTCACCTGCATGAGGATTCGCGCCAATCTTCACTCTCAGCTCCAAGGTGGGCCAGTGCTCTCCATGGTGAGCTGTCATCGGCGGCGGCTTCAGTGACAGCTTCTGAGTCAATGAGTAGCTTCACTTCTTCATATGAGGCAGCAAGAGACGCGTGATACAGGGGCGTCCTGCAAAGTCGATCTCTACGATTCACAGTCGTTTCGAGAGCCCTCAAGGGCTTTGATCGTAAGTTCTCCATTAACAAGCCCACAATGTTTCGTATTTTGCATCTGGCCGCAAGATGGAGTGCATTGCAGCCCTCATTGGTCACGCGATATGAATCAGCACCTCGACTCATAAGCCTTTTGACCAAATATCAAAAAAAAAACCCCCTAAAAAAAAACGTGGACGCGAGATGAAGCGGGCTGACCCCATCGTTGTCGGCGATATCGACCTCAGAGTAAAGAGCCAGAGCGAGAGCCATGTTGAACGCTGTTGCAAAATTGAACTCGTTAGAATTGAGCATATGTAGTGGTGTACGACCGTGGAAATTGGGCTGCTTAGGATCGAGACCCATGTGTGGTAATTATCTGAAGGCTTCAGTAGCCCCACTGTCTGCTCTGTAGAGTGTATTGAATGAAGCAAAAGTAGCCTTGTGTCAGAAGGTGTTGCCATCTTGGTCAGTCCTGCTGGGGTTAAGGCCTTGGTTCAACAGTGACTCGAGCCATGGCCGCGTAGGATATCGGCAATGTCTTACAACCACTTGGAACAACGTCCGGACTTCGGTCGTCGGTGACATGTAGCAATACGCCATGCCTACTCAATGTCTTCAACATCTCAGGAAAGAGTCTGTCATCTGCATCACAGATCGATTTGATGTCCCAGTTGAACAGTGGCGTCCTGCTAGTGTCCGGCTCGGATGCAGTCAGGCTAGCACCAGCGGCGCGCAAGGCCTCGAACCAGGATAATCGTTTCGGTAGCTGTGCACCCATGAAACTAGAGGTCGTGCTGATCTCAAGTTTCGTTAGATCGATCGGTGCTTCGCCATTGTTGTTGGTCCGATCGATATCCGCACCCGCTGACTAGAATTTCGATACGAGTTCCTCAGGGAGTTCTGGACCGAAGTCTTTGATTGCCAGATGGAAGACTCGTTGCCATCTTCTTTATCAACCTTTTTGACATCGGCACCGGAATCGATCAGCGCAGATGTTGCGGGGATATCTTCCAGGCGGAACTTTTTCGGCACAAAGCAGCTAGCAAAGGCGTCAACCCAGTGTACTCTTCTTTTCCAGATCAGCTTTCCCGATCATGACCAACGCGGTCAGAACTTCGACATGGGCGCACGTTTGAAAAGGCGGTCTCTTGTGCTTGTTGTCAGTGTTCACGTTGGCACCAACCTGGAGCAACGCTGTCACAGCTATTGCATCCGTAGTTTGATGCAAGGGTGCACTCAGCCGTTACCACGGTCTCGAGAGTTGATGTCTGCGCCAGCTTCAATGAGCAAGGAAAAGCATCATTTCAAATTTCGGGATCGATGGCCGCTTCGGCGCTTGCTAGGGCATGCGAGGCACCTTTGTTGATATCGGCACCGGTGCGTATCAAAAGCTCGATCACCTCGACGTCCCGATTCGAACACGGCAAGCTCAGCAATTGGTCTTGACCATACTCGGCTGCACTATTGTAGGGTTTCAGAGACTCGAGAACCCTGTGAGCTCAGTGGAGTCCGACTTCGCTGGACGCTGCCGGAAGTTCACCAGAGGGTTCTTCAGTATATTTTGAACCAGACTCGTTCATTTGTACTTGACTGCAATTGCAACGGTCCTTTCGATGTCTTCTGGGTATTTCATGCATAATTGCAGCTCCGAGACCGTCTCTGCATGACCATGGTGACATGCGTACCATAGGGCACTGCGCTGAGTTTCCGGAAAGCCAACGTCGATCGGGACAATTTGCATAAGCGCATTCATATCGCCACCTTTACGCAGCAACTTCCGCACGACCTCGGAATGATTCTTGATGCAGGCGCGGTAAAGAGCTGTGTATCCCTGAGCATGAAGCTGATTGACATCCGCACCACTGCGAAGGAGAAGCTCTACGGTTTCGGCGGAGTCTTTGTCCGCAGCTAAGACAATAGAGCCGCCCTGATTCGGGTCGATGTCAGCTTTTCCAAGTAGATGCTGCAGGTAGCCAGGGATATCCAGCAAGATCGATATGGACCGCGGAGTGGCTGTGCCAGGCAGATCAGCCGCCAGTCCTGCCAGATGTACCCAGTTGGAAAAAAAAAAAAGGGTCCATGAGAAGTAATTTTGTCCAGCATCCTGTTCATCTCTGCTTGATTCCCGCCAGATGCACAAGCCCGTTGCAGGTGAATGTGCCAGTTGAACGCTGCATATCTGGTGAACGGAGCTAGCACGGTTTGGAGGGAGACGTGCGAACGGACTGCAATACGATGTCGACGGTTGGTGAAAAGCTCATAAGCAACCATTCTGAAGTCTGAGGTGTCGCAATGTAGGTCTTGGGCTGTGATTGTAATGAAGGACTGTAGGTGAGAGCCTGCGTCAACCAGTCTCGAAGGGCTGCTCGAGGGCTGTGGTTGGTATCTACTATTTCGCAGAAGAAGAAGTAGAGCACGGGTGTACGCTCCTTCAGCAACGTAGGGGTTGCGTTTGCGGCGAGTACTTACTTTCCGGAGCCCGGGAGACCTGTGCTGTGACAAACCAATTTTCTATACTCCTGAAATTTGAGAGGTGCGTACCTTGTACCCAAAGCAGACCATGTTGCCCGCTGTCATGCCATTGTCGGTACGTGTATGAATCCAGAAACCATGAGCCAGTCCCCGGAAGATGCGACGCTAGGGCCTTCTGGTACTCGTTACCTTCACCGTCGAAGTCAGCAGGGCACAACCAGGAGCTTATCTTGGCAATAGTGTCTTCCCCCTGAAGGATGATGTTGGCTTCATTGGAGTCGAGAACATCATCGCAGTCGACAACAACGGCGTCTGCCCATCCAAGCTCAGCTTCAGCCATGTTGTATATTCAGGCTGGCAGCTTCCTCTTGTTGCAGGCGTTTTGTATTGTGATTGCCTGATCCTTGGCTAGCAAGGTAACCTCGCAGGCTGCTGCAGCGGCTTCCTTGCCGTTCAAGGTAGTTTACTGCGCACTCTATGTCCGGCCCCCCATGATCCTCAGGATCCAACCGAGTGCGACGCGGTTATTGTCTGCTTGAGAGGTGTTCAACTGAATGAGTATTGAAGGGGAGGAAAGGAAGTTCCGAAAGCTGCCATCGGGCCGACACGGGGTTGCAAACGAAGAGAGATGGAGCCAGCACACGGACGGAAATTTTGAGACGTAATCCAGGGCAGGACGGCAATATAGACATACGTAAACGCTTCAAATTGGAAAGTGTACAGAATTCTGAATTACAAATCCTTCGCGACCGCCTCCAGGGACTCTCTGAAGATGTTACAAGCCTGGGTCATCTCTTCCTCGCTGATGGTAAGCGGCGGGATGAACCTCAGAACGTCAAAGACGGAGGTGCTGAGAAGCAGCATGTCTCGCTTGACGCACTCCTGAACAACCTTGGGCGCAATCTGCGGCTGTGCTTGTGCTTGCCTCGAAGTTTTGTTTGAAGAGTCGCGCTGCAGCTCTGGGTTTGCAAATTGCACACCAACCATCAAGCCTCTGCCGCGGATGTCCTCGATCAGGTTTCCAGCTTTTGTGCCAGACGCCTTGAGGTCCTTGAGGAAGGAAAAGATCTGCTCAGAACGAGCAGCGACGTTGTCGAGGATATTCTCCTCGCGGAACACTTCTATGACAGCCTTGGCAGCAGCGCAAGCAACTGCGTTGCCAGCGTATGTGCCACCCATCGAGCCAGGCTTTTGGAGGTCCATGAGGTCCTTTCTGCTTGCGATCCCAGACAGAGGGAAGCCGTTGGCGATACCCTTGGCGAAAATGAGGATATCAGGTCGGACCCCAGACTCCTCAACAAAGAACATATGACCTGTGCGGCCCATGCCAGACTGAACCTCATCAGCAATGAGGAGGATGTTGTTCTCGTCGCAGATCTTCCTCAAGCCGTGCAAGAAAGCTGGAGGAGCAGGGACGTAACCACCCTCGCCGAGCACAGGCTCCAAGATGATAGCAGCGGTATCAGAGGGCGATGTCTGCTGCTGCAGAGTAAGCTTGATCTGAAGAAGAGCCTGGTTAACAAGCTCTTCTTCGGGTGTGTCTGGCGTTGCACCGCCAAATTGACTGTAATAGGGGAATGCAGTTGCAAACACACCACCCATCAATGGCCCATGACCTTCACCGTAGATTGTTTTCGATCGCGTCATCGATGCCGTTGCGTTTGTGCGACCGTGATATGAGCCCTGCATGACAATGATGTTGGGCTTCTTCATAGCCCCGCGAGCGAGCTTGACAGCAGCCTCTACTGCCTCAGCTCCTGAGTTCCATAGGAAGACAGTGTCCAGAGACTTGTGCGGGAGTATTGGAATCAGCTCCTTGAGAAGAGCGATCTGTGCGGAGCTGAAGCCAATGTTGACTTGAGCGTGTGTAATTTTGCCGCACTGTGCGGCAGCAGCAGCGCTTACTTTGGGATGGCAATGGCCAAGGTTCACCACACCAATGCCGGCTGTCATGTCGAGCAGCTTGACGCCCTTGTCGGTAGTGATGAAGGTGCCCTTGCCATCCTCGAAGACGTGCTTTGTGAGGCGCCCAATGCCCTTTGCGATGTGCTGTTCACCAAAAGCGGCACTTTCGAGTTCCGAAGCCGCGGGTTGTGTCGAGGAGAAGGTGCGTGAGGGGACCTGTGTGCTGGTTCTTGCAACAGCAGGCGCAACCGCGCGCAAAGCGGAGGAGGAGCTTCTTTGCAACATAGCGGCCGTGATGGTAATCGTAGTCGTGGGAAGGGTCGTAACAGCGTGATTGAAGAAGGCAGGACGTCAACCACGCGTGGTAATACTTGACACAACCTGACGTAGGGAGGGTGCGCGGGATTAACGTTCATATTCAAGATCATCTACTATCGATATCGGCCGACCTCGGGGATTTGTCGCGCCCTTGACGCGTGTGACGCCACAGACGCCATGACAAAAAATGATCGTGTTCTTTTAACGACTTTCGAAGTTACTGGGTGACTCAAATGGCTGGAGTCGAGATGCAGGCGAGGAGTGTGTTAATTAGTACACGATCGTTTCGTGATTGCAGATTGGCAAGGCTGCGCTGACGTCATAGCGTCTTGGTAGAGAAAGGAGCGACCTGGGGACCTACATCAGAGCTGAGAGCAACCAATTGAGGCTCTCATCACCTCTGCAGAGAGCTCTGCTCGGTCCTCGATGGTCATGGCTCCTCTACACTTGCATTGTTCTCTCCAGGTGCGCAAATCTCCGTTGATGCAATTGTGGGACGTTCGTCCCCAAACTCTCCAGTGTATCAGCATCTCATAAAACAAACGGAAAATTATCTACGCGTCCGACGGTTGTCACGATAGCTGAAGAATACGAGCCGTCCGAACTTGAAGAGGCTCTCCATCCGCTTTGCTGAGATTTCCAGTCGCTACTCCATACTCCACCGCCCTTCATAGGTTGATCTCCGGCGACTGTGTCCCTGAGGACATATTGATATCGATCACTGGCTGCGATATGAAGACAACTAAGACGGCTGAGAAACTGTTACGATGTTAGCATTCTGTGCTCAAGCCAGTGTGGAAAAGATCAATACTGACGCAGCTGTAGCAGCAAATATATCCGTTCTTGAGCTTGTTCCTTGCGTCAGGAATATGAGAAGGACAGCAAACATCACCGCAAACCCAGTGATGCAAAGGAGTAGATCGCGTGTGCCGTGGACTTGCGTAAGGACAGCTATCGCTACAACTGGCATCAGGCACGCGATCACTGTGGTAAGACCGGATGTAAACCGCAGCGCAGTACGCTCGGAGATGGACTCCAAGGTGTTGTAGGCTTTTGACTTGCGCTTGCTTGTCGTTTGATCTCCCGCTCTTTTGGTCATCTCTATGTCAGACGCTGATGGATTAAGCTTTCGCTTCTTCTGCCAAACGTTCGTGACCTCCCACCAAAGTGGTATGAGATGATATGCGACCCATCTGGTGAGCCCATCGACTTTGGCATCGGGTTGAGTTACTACGAGGTCATCATCACAGGCCGGTGGGGCTTGCGCGAAGATGAGCGCACACAAGACGTTCCAGCACTGGGTCCAAAGTGGTCGTGGTGGTTCATTCATGTCCAGACGACCCCAGGTTCTATCGGGGCCAAATTTGTCCTCAATATGGTAGTCGCCGCCTTTTTCATACTTCAGCCAGCTCCGTAGCGAACGCATGTTCAATGAGTCAGGGTCTGGTAGAGCGGATACGTTCGTGAACTGCAGCAAAGCTTCGTCTGACGTGGTCAGTTGACTAACTAGCTTAGACAAAACGAAGACATAGCGAATCATCAACCTACTGTATTCGCGCAACAATCTTCGATTCTTGATCAGTAGGCCATGGTAACACGAGTCAGAATCCTCTAGCAAAGCTTCATAGCAGGTCACATCCAGGGTGTGTTCCTCCTCGTGTAAGGTGATCTGCCGTTGAAGAATCTTGAGCTCCGCTTGGTAGTACAGCAGGTTCTTCACGTTAAGCTCCCTAAAGCGGGAGAAGGCTGCGAACTCTGGTACTTCGCTCATTATCTGAGCCAGATGTGGCCAGCCCTCACGATCCTTCGCTGGATGTGGCTCTCGTCCGCTGCTGTGTCGAACAGGACACGGTTTCGCAGTGGGACTCGGCCGGTACGACGCGAGTTCGTTCGGTAGCTTGGGGCTCTGCTGCGCTGACATCGGATCGATCGCTGTAGAATCGCTGGATTGCTCGCTGGACGCCGAATGACGTGACATGTGCGATAAGACCATGCTGAACGTTGCTTGTGAGACGACTTACAGAGAAAGCAAAAGGCGATGTCGCCAAATGTATGCTTGCAGCTTCGTTGAGCACAGCCGCATCAGGCTACGATGCGTTGCCCTCTTGATAAGCTGGCGGCTGGCGGTCTACCTGTAGCGGTATGCATTTGAGAGGGGGGTATGCAAGCCAGCTGCAAGTTGCTGCAGGCAGCTTGCCATCCGGCCCTCACGAGAGATCACAGCTGCAAAGCTGATTAGACAGCACTTCTTCGACTGTAATCACTACGTGTGCGGTGATGCAGTTACTGAAGTAGGCGATCGGCCGATGAGCGGTTTGGTCTGGATTGTCGGTCTGCACTGCTCTCCAGCGACATAAAATGAGACCTCCGGAGGGTTCATGGTCCACGATGGAAAGCTGTTGCCCTTCTGCTGCTGTTTCCTTGCTTCTCCGCCTCGTTCATGTCGTTACGATGACTGCTCCTCGTCCAAGTTTGGTTCTTCGGTTCCCCATTTGTATATACGCACATGAACATCTCGACGTCCTGGAGTTGTGAGGAGGAAGTCTGGACGACGGCCATCCACGCGACAAATCTACGGTACAGAAGCCGGGGACCGGGGGCTGTCCGTGCGCAATTCACGCACCTTCTACACGCGCTTTGAGTCTGGCAACACTTCTTCCTACACCAACTCGCTCCCAAGGCCAGCAGGGATGAAGGGCAACCTTCTGCCGTTTTCTATCTCACTTGCACCATCCTGTTCTGTTTGTTGCTCCGCTCACCGGTCAATGCAGGGTTTTCGAGGTGGCAGCTGACTGCGCCATGCTGAGCGTGTCAGCAGCCTACCGATGGGCTTTTCTTGTTGCCTTGTTGCCTTGTTTCGGGGGCGAAGCATGTGAATCCAAGACAGCGCTTGCATTACAGCGTTTGTCACCCAGCCATGGGGGCAAACACTCTATTTGATGAGCTGAAAGCGTGTGCCTACGCGGGATCTGCCGCTTCTTGAGCAGACAACACAGCCGTTACGATTCAACAATGGTGACTCGAGTGCCAGTCGGTACTTTGAACGCTATTGTAAGGAGTTCCAGGTTTGGATCGAGACTTCATGATCCTCGTTCTCAACGTCGCGATTGTCGCCTGGGCAGTTTGTCACGTCATTCTGGAGTCGCATGGTGGTATCCTGCTCTTGTCCATCCTTCTATGGACAGCATGTCAAGACCCAAATGGTCTCGTCAAGGATTGGGTGCTACGTCCACGTCGCTGCACGGCCGCGCCATCCTCCCAACCCGGGAGCACTGCCTGGCCCAACCGAGGGCACGGCGCTTATTGCTGCCAGCATTTCGAGGAATTTTCAGTGTCGCCCCCATCTCAGCGCTTTCGATCTACTTCGCGAACCACTCTCTCCAACCGGTGAACCATTGCTGCGGCCCTTCAGACGCATGGATTAGCGAAGCCAGTGCACAAGAGCGAACGATGGTCAGTCAGGTTTGGCATTTCAACTAATAACGGAGACAAAGAGAAGCCACAGTTTGAGTAGTCTGCACCTGACTACCTTGTTCTGCGATAACCTGGGGGCCATTGCAAACTGCTTAAATCCAGTGGATATCCATCGTGCGACGATCAGTCCCTGCCTCACTCTACCGCCTCATCGAGCCTCATACTTAGCCTTGTGGGCTACTCGGATCATACAGCAATGGCTGAAACTAACACACGTGGTACGTGGGAACTTACATCGTGTGAACGGCTTATTTTTGTTGACTCGAATCACACAGACCAAGTGGCAACGTCCCACTCACGAAATGGTCGCCTTGCTGTTCCACCAACTTCCCGCCAGCGATCAAGCTCCAGCGCCCCATCATGCCATTCCGACATCACAACTGTTGAGAACAACGAAGATGGGTGCGATCTAGAAAAAAGAAAGCTGCCTCGACAACAGACCCTCGTTGTAAGGTTCGAGCCTAGTATTCTCGACTTGGTCAAAGGCTTGTTCCGGCGCAACAGTCTCAAGCAAAAATTCGAGAGATCGATCACAGCGATCGAATCAGACGACATGGATGAGAGGGTGCGTAATTGCCCGTCGTTTCGCTCAGCACACTGACAGTCCAGATGTTCGATCGCACACGGTCACCCTTTGATCTGGACGTTCACATTGCGCCTAAGTTGAACAGTACCGACTTCCGGACGATACGGTGCTGGTTCGATACCTGCTGTTTCCAGGGCAACATCATATCCAAGCAGTTTGTAGATGACCTTGGGTTCGAGGAAGCTGACTATGAGCCCTTGACACCTCGAGAGGAGCTCGGCGGCCAGACCATGAACGGGACCATCCACCCTGTCGAGGCCGCCATCCTGCTGACATGGCACCACAACACAGGTCCCAGATATCGGAACATGCGCTTCCTGATCTCGTCAACTCTGGATAGTCACACCATGATTATTGGTACCAGATCTATTGTCAAGCATGATCTGTTATCCCCGCCAGTGTTCATGAACCGTGAGACCCGCCCAAAGCAAGTCTTCAGGCCTATCCTGAACGGTAAGTCACATGTCCCATGTCATAACGTGGCTAGTCAGTACTAAGCATGGGCGTCAATCAGATGAAGACCTAGGAAAACTGAAGCACGCCTTGAGGGTGCTAGAAAGGGACATCAAGAACATCGATGCCGATATCAAAGGGGAAACAGACAAGGATCGACTGGCGCAGCACCAGGAGGCACGAAAAGGGCAAGAGCACCAGCGAGACTTGCAGAAGTACAGGATCGACATTTACGAAGCGAACATGAAAGGAAATCTCGACGAATCCAAGCGGTTGCAAGGTGAGATGGAGGAGGCGGAGACTGCAGAGAAAGCACGACTTTCAAGAAGGCTGAACTCAACATCCTCAAAGTCATTTGCATCTCGCCGGAGGCCATCGGGTCCACAGCCGGTCAATCCTCACGAGTCTTGAGGGTGTTGAGGGTGCGCATCGCAAGTTTTACAGCTTATGATGAGATTGTTGAGCACGGGGCTACCAGAAGAGGTAGTCGCAAGACACTCGGTGTTATTTTCGGGATCGAGGCATGTTGTTCCCATATTATAGACAGGCGTCCTATTTCATTTACTTCTTGTTAATGCCATGCCTTCATTCATAATCACCATGTGCTCTCCGGATAGATCATGAGTTCTTTCGTTGGGTCTGAGCAACGGCTGAACGGCTTGTTCACACTCGAACCTAGTCCGCACTTTCTGACTGTGCGCAGCATACGTCAGGGCCTGCAGACACTATCTCGACTTCCATGGCTGATCTCTTGCCAGTTGTAAGGCACGAAATTGTAAGGTCTCGGCATCAGCAATGAGATGCCAATTCGCAAGTTGCCTTTATACGCATGCTCCGAGAGATGGACCCATGTCAACTCTTCATCGTCGAACTTATCGAGCGGCTCTTGTTCCTCTTCCCCATGCTCTACCATAGCACTGACATCATTGATGCAGTTTAGATGCGCAACAATACATGCTCGGAAGCGTTTAGTCAGCAGCCTGAACTTACTCTTGAACGTTTTCAAACGATGCGCTATCGATCTCAGGGAGGTCCTGCACTTTCCAATCGATGTTCGAAATCTCATGGGTCATGCGCGCAGTCTTCATGCGCGCTTCCACTTAAGCATTGAGACATCTCATGACCTGTTCCCATCTGGTCTCATCGCTGTGATCGGTCCGGAAAGGGATAAATCCGTACTTTGGCTGGGGCGTGTTATCCTGGGCTTCGATTGAGCTAGGAATGGTAGCCATGCCGCATACGCAAATGGTCGAGCTATGTACAAGTGAAGTCACAGGAATGAGTGAGCGCTTGTAGTACACTGCGTCTATGCCTAGTGATTTTTGAGCGAGAGGGCGGTCATCGAGGTCGTGATAAGTAGGTGTTGCAAAGTGGGACGCCTGCTTCGGACTCCGAAACCCATTGGTGGGTGACGTGTACGCTGAGCCTCCACAGCACGCTTCTTTGCCCCTATATGACCTTCTCTGAGACTTGGGCGCTCAGTCGTTCTTCCGAGCTAGAACTGTAGCCAGTCGCTCCACTCGTAATGCGGACTCCGCATACATTGCCGGGACTCCTAACTTGGGTGCCGTCAGTCTATCTGAAGCAACCTTGTATCCCTTGCAAAGATGCGTATAGTCGTTCTGCACAGCTTGATACTACTTATAACATCAAGTTTCTTGGTACATGCAGCCGCCATACCGTCGAACTGATACGCAATAAAACAGAATAGATTCCAGTGTCAGTCTCACTCACCCTTGCACAGCGCACGAGACTCACTTGGCGAGGGAAGCCGATTGCAGGAAAGTTCCGTAGTAACCTATGGCAGGGGCTATCTTATAATTGTTGCAGACATGTGCTGACCCCCCTTCCTATGGACCAGTATCGACGTATGCTGCTCCTATAACGTCTATATCCTGCGTACCTTCCGTGAGTGGCCAGAAAGACTGGACGAGGGTCTGTAAAGGTGCGGATCAGGCCTGTTACCCGTCCCATGACCCTGTGGCCAACGGGAGGGCATGCGTGCCTGGCTAGACACTACTGACCCATAGGTAGGGGGGTCAGCACATTTGTGCAAGCACCAATATTGCAAGAGCTTCGAAGCTAAAGCCGAAACCGAGTCCTATACCAGCCCAGCGCCAGTCAAGCCTCCCCCGACACAGCCGAAACCTCCAGCAAATCCGTAGTCGAAGCCGGATCCAGCTTCAGCAACAGCCATCAAACCATCTCCACTTGTCGCACTCGAGCCTTAAGTCGCACCAAAGTCCTACAAACCAGTTCCAGTTTCAACCAATGGGTACGACATATGCGATCCTGAGGGTTACACCTGCTTGAGTAATGTTCTGCCTCTCACTACTCAAAGCATTCTTTTCCGTAGGCAAGATGCTGGGACTATTAATTTGTTCAAGCGCAGTAGTACGCGGGACCCTTTCACGGTCAAACCGCCAGGGAGATATCTAGTGCTGAAGTCGAAGTCATACTACACCTCGGGAGAGTTGTTCGAAAAAGCAAAAACAGGCGGTTCAAAGATCAAGGAAGCATGGATCGACTTTGCGTTCGATGCAGTGGACAACTACAAGGTTAGCCTGTTCGGTCAAAAACCACCACAACCAAAGAAGCCGCTTCCAGAGCACGACTACATTACAGAACACATCGTAGAAGTAAGCACTGGATTAGAGACTTCTAATAGAGCACAGCTGCTGATCAAGACTCGATAGCTGTAAAGTATCCCACTATTCATCGAATCTCTCACGCAGATAACCTGCAGCAAGAACCCCGATTCGGTCAACATCAAAATCAAGCAACAAGTCCTTGGAAAAGTTGACCCAGCTTGGTTTACCCGATGGTGGAATACAGATGTCCAGGCTCCAGTCGACTCGCGACCTCATCCATTCCCTGGGTACAAGAATAGCAACATAGCCAACAGTAAAGACGAAAGTCTCAACGATCTTGTCTTCGAAGCCATGGGATCCATCCGCAATGTCGACCATTTCTTGCTCTGCGAAAATGCTATCAACAGCTTCAGAGCGAAGTTATGGTCGAACGAATCTCCGATAGATCAGGACGTATGGAGCAGACAAGCTAACTTTGCCGCCTCTGGGGAACTACCGACAAACGAACATCTCGGTGGCATTCGAACCACTCTGGCCGTATACGAATACATGCACCTGCCTGAGATGATGAAGCGCATGCGAAACACTGTCAAGAATGTTCAAACAGGATTCAGTAACGTGCAGCATCTCACCAGCAACAACTTGCCTATGATTGGGGGTACCACACCTGTGGACCTTTCAGAAGCTTGGCTTGCTTTCATAAGTCAACAGCTTGGCCGATCTGTAGCGAAAGGAAGCGGGTGGCTAAGAGACTCGATCAGCTTTGGAACGACGCAATACAATTCGGCACTCACAGGCCTTAAGAAAGCACAAGAAGCGATCGACAACGAAAGCAAAGAGCGCAACCCGGTTAAGAAACGCAAGCTGGAAAACACAAGGGTCACTGCGAGAAACAAAGCTGTCGACGTTGCAGTGAAGAAGTGCAAGAGACGCTCGGTACTCGAGAAGGAACTGCAGGATAAGATGAAAGCTGTGGAAGATGCCGAAACCATTGTCAATACTATCAGTGATCCTGTGCAGAAAGATGGGGCGGCGGAGACCCAGGATGTTGAAGGCAAACGTCGTAGGATGGGGCCTGCTAAGAATGAGCTAACCGTGGCGAAGAAACAGGTGGAGAAAGCGGACCGGACCATCAAGAAACTTGATTCTGCACTCCTCCCAGCAGAACTTGCCGCTGTGAGAGAAGCTATACGGATCTTGAAGGCTTTCGACACTGCTAGAACGGCAATGAAGCCACTAGAAGTGGCATAAAGCATTTTTCGAGCGGCGCCAACGCTGATCTGGACATGCAACGTCTTTCGTTCAGTGTAACCACGCGTGTGTGCGATATTCACGAAGATAGCACTTGTTAGCGAGCCTCCTTGAGCCGTTAAGCCATGGAACAATTACAGGGATGTGTAGTTGGGTAAGCGACTGGTGGATGTACGAACGGTTTTGAAGAACTGAGCTTTCTCTATCGAACAGACCTGCATAATTGGATGGATGCACGTCTCATCTTCATGAACGATCGCCCTGCAACTCAGCCAGTGCTATGGCAGTGCCATCTAAAAGACCAGACCCTTGGTCTGCTTGCCGCGCTCTTCCTCGAGCTTTTTGACGTTGATGTTCTTCCAGATGAAGATGGAGAGGATACAGAGAGGCACGAAGCACGCGCCAGTGATGACCATCAAGCGCTGGGAGTGAGCGTAAGCGCCAACAACGGCGTCTCTCTCAGGTGTACCATCAAGGTACATCATCTGCATAGTGATGTTGCCAAAGATAAGAGGAGCGTCGACCTTAGATTCTTCAGGAAGAAGCTCCAATAGCTTGCCGGGAGTGACGTTATTCCAGATGGCTCCAGCAATGGCGAAACCGATCGAGGACCCAAAACCACCAAACAAACCCCAGAGCGCGCTGACACTCGCGATTTGCTGATGAGTGACCGGCGCCATGATGGCAAGCTGACCGCATTGCGCGAAGATCCCAGTGCCAAGACCGACAAGTACTTGGGTCAAAGCTAGAACACCGACGGGAGAGTCAGGCTGTCTGAAGGGGATTAAAAGTGCGGTTCCAATAAGCAGGATGGGGACGCCGGTCATAGCAACCCACTTAAAGTTACCAGTGTAGGCAATGAGAAGTCCAATAGGAGTAGCGAAGACAGAAGAAGTAAGAGAGAAGGAGTTCAGGATGTACCCAGCATGCTGAACGCTCAGCCTGTGCACGACTTGTAGGTACGAGTTATACATTCCGTTCCAGCAGAAGACCGAGAGGAACATGACACCATACAAGATACAAGAACCGAGGATAGTGCGTTCGTGGAGGTACTTCCAGGGAAGGAAGGGGACTGGAGCCAGGTATCTTTCGTAGAGAGCAAAGGTGGGAAAGAGCAGGATGCCCAAAACAATCATGGCAATGATGTACGGTGTCTTCCATCCTAGCGGGGCGTAGGCGACGAGCGTGAACGGCAGGGTGAATAGGAGGAAAGCAGCCATGATCAAGATGATTCCAAAGACTGGTCAACATTAGTATGGACATGATGAACTCAGAAGGATATTTACTTACTGTCAAACTGGACAAAATAGAACGCGAGCGATTGTATCAAGCTTCTGCCGGATCGTTGCTTCTGTGCATAGCCGGCCTTGCGAGCTTTGCGGTACATGAAGAGCATCAGCGCCATTGCAGGAATGCTGCAAGCAACAAGGATAATGAGGAAAGCACCGAAAGCCCAACGCCAACCGGGGCCAGCCAGAAACATCGCAGTGAGCTCAGGTCCAGCAAATGTTGCAGCAATCCTGGGTGTTTCGTTGATGCCGTAGATGATCATGCGGTTCTTCAGTGAAGTTATATCAGCGCACATGACGTCGACAACGTAGAGAAGTCCAATGTGGCCAACCCAATAGAGGATATGACCGCCAATGTATGATTGAACGTTTGTGCAGACAGCTTTGACGATCATGCCGCTCACGCACACCAGAAGCATGAAGCAGAATCCCTCGACACGACCCCAGATATCGATGACTTTGGCCATGGTGAGGGGAGTGCAGCCACCGAGGGCGGTGGAAATGACAGATCCTACGGTAAGCAAGCCGTGGCTGCTGAAGCTTGATGTAGCATAAGGGTTGAGGCCGCCGTCAATGTAGTTCTGCAACATGTCCACGAAGCTAATGAGATACAGCCTACCAACGTTAGCAGAGTTTACAACTCCGGAGAAAGAGTAGCTTACAGAACAAACATGCTAATCAACGTTGGCTTGTTCCAAATAGTCGTAATGATACGGATACGCTCGACGCCGTTCTGGAATTCCTGTATTTTCTCGCCATCGATGTCGACTTCGTTGGTACTGGGGTCAGGGCTGATCGAACCAGAAGTGTGCCCGACATTCTTCTCGACATCGAGCCCGGGAGGGATCCGATCAATGCCCGGTTGCGGACCACCAACAGTAAGACTCATGGTGAAGGTGGGAATAAAAGACCAATGAGGTAGCTTGCGCAGGAACGATGGATCCTGAGGGACTGCGGTCGTAAAGAGAGAGGGGCTGCGTTAGCTGCTATTATATACCCGGTTCCAGGCAGCGGGAGCGCCATACAATGGGAGATTCCCCCTGCCAAAGCGCCGACAACCGGACAAGGAAGGTAAGTGTGGGAAAAATTGCGTCTCTCTCCCCACCACGAGGCTTCTGGATGTCCCAACGATAGCGTGGCCCAGCGGCTCCTCATTGCTCGATGATCTGATAAGATGGAGCGCCCAGAGACTTGATCATCAGATAAACTTAATCAGATCCATCTCCGCCGTCATCTCCAATCATGCTGCTGATACCTGTGGGGCAAAGCGCCATCGTTCCGGACAAGGCCACCATGCTGGGCAGGCCAAGAGTGCGGCAGGCTGCCCCAAGCCTTGGCTCGGTACGGCGAGGTCGTCAAAATGGCCTTGGCTATACCATGGACAGTGAAAATTTGGTCGGTCACTCCTTGGCCTCACAATCTCTCGAGCCCGTGGTGAGGGATTGTCGGGTTTTCTAGGAGATCGTCTGCGTTCCTGCCAGGCATTCGTGAGCCGAGCCGAGCCCTACAGACGCGAGCCTTACAGACCAACTACGGGCTGTCAGTAGGGACGGAGATGCATGAGTGGAACAGGAGTTGATTCCCGTTTGAAGCAAGAGGGGCCCTGCGAAACGTGGAGCTCGCTCACATGCATGTGAGAATCCGTGGACACGGTAGAGCTGACAAGGTAGCACGTTCCTTCCTTCGAGTCTGGCCAAGCTTCGAAGGACAAGATATGCTGAAGGGGCACATCATGCACGGAAATCTTGCCGCGAGCGTGATACGCAGAGGTCTGGTAAGCGCGCTGGTGGATGTCAAGGACTCGGTCTCGGTTTGGGAGCGAGCGATGTTGACACGGTCCAGGCGGAATGAGAAGGCCCGCCAACTGCCCCGCCAACTTCGGTCATGCATGCTATGAACACCCACCACATGTTCGAGAAGCCACAAACACATCTGCGATGCTGCATACTTTCTTCCATTTTTAACTGGTTTTGCTTTGATGCGCGCCAGCTGATATAAGCATTGATGAGCGATGAAGCGCACAACTAAGGCATCATCTGGATAAGGCATACAGACATTCCTGGTTGACACTATAGCATTTCGATTTCCCTGGACTGTCACACCACGCCTGGATGCAAAACAGCAGATCTGCAGGTCGACCGCTTGCGAATGTGCGTTATCCAACTTGGGCATTGCTGCCTTTATAAGAGTTGAGAACAGTCACGAAAAGTAGGGCAGCGACTTTGCACGGCACACCGTGCCGCGTTCAGCCTTCCACAAGTCCACCTCTGCACATCACGCAGCTGCGATTCCGCTTGATCGTTGAGACGGGAACGCTGAAAGACTGATCAAAGGATCAAGTTTCAACTTTCAAGCAACCGGGATTAAGTTATCTGCACTTGCATTTTCACATCAACGACATGAGCGGAGATACTCCTTCAAGGTCCAGCAGGACATCCTTTTCTCCAAACACCGTGAAGCTCGAAGGAGAAATCGTGGAGGGAAGCTCGCGATATATCAAGGAGGTGCAATCCCCAATCACTGAGTAGAGACTAAAGTGCAGAGCCCAAAGAGCATACCTGGAGCTGAGACGCGAATCTTCATCAACTCCCCAGCAGCACCTTCACCAGCATCCCACTTACCATTCAGGCTACCCAGTGGCCTTGTCAAGATCGGACATGTCTTGTGCCCAGAAAATGCTAGGAGATGCAAACGACTATGCGCTTATTGTGATCAATCTGTTCGATCCACATCGCTTTGTATCTGCTCATTGCAAATCCTACTCCCGGACAAGATCACATCGAGATCTCAGGAGCCACGCTTCCGGGCGGCATCTTGATTACTGGTTGGGATATGAAAACAACTAGGACAGCCGAGAATCTACCATTTGGTCAGTACATGCACGCGCGTATGTGAGCTTCGAAACTTACGCGGCTGTCGCAGTGAATATCTCCATCCTTGAAGTCGACCTGTCCGCCAAGTAGATCAAACTGATCGCAAACAGCACGGCGAAACCTGTGATACAAAGAAGATCTCGTGTTCTTGAGAGCTGTGCGAGCGCGGTAATCGCAATGACAGGCATGAGGCATGCGAAGGTCGTGGAAAATCCGGAAATGATGCGGAAGAACGGGGCTCGGCCTCTGCCTTCGAGAGTGCGGTCGTCGTGCTCAGGCCGGAATACCGGCTCCTCTGCTTGTTTTTCCACGTCTATCTCTTTTGTTTGGCATGCATTAGACATGACTGCACGCCAGAATTGCCCAATGTTCAAAAGACCCCTTGCGAACAACGGCTCGAAATAATATACAGCCCACTTCGTCATAACGTCGATAATCGCTTCGTGGTGAGTGGACACAAGCTCAAGATTCGATTTCGGTGAAGGTTTTGCTGACAGGAGCGCCTTGAGGACTTCCAAGAGCTGGGTTCCGAAGGGTACCGAGGAATCCAGTACATGTTAGTTGCCCCAAGTTTCTACAAGGTCTTTCCTATCGCGAACCAAGAACCAATTCGTACCATTGTACAACCGCCTAACAAGTGTTCGCATGTTGTATGCCTCGGGGGTATGATAATGCCGAGACTTCGTGGTATTGTAGGATGGCTTCATCTGAGACTCTTGTCAGCGCGTGGACCCACTTGCAGTAGACGTCACGAGAGGGACCTACTGTACTCCCGCAGCAGTACGCGTAAATCCAGCAGTAAGCCGCGATACCTGGATTCTCCCGCACTTATCAAGTCGAGTCGTTCCAAATTGAGATGCGTTTGTTCTTCCTCGTGCGATATTTGCCGTTTCAGTGAATCCAGCTGGACTTGGAACAATAACAAGTTTCTTACATTGAGCTCTCTATGGCGGGCGAAGGCTGCGAGTTCAGAGACCTTAGCCATGACCTCTGCAAGTGCCGCCCACCCATATCTTTCCTGTGGGCACGATCGGTCTGATGTTGAGAACAATGAAGCCTGAGACGCTGTAGATGTGTCGACAGAGTTTGGTCGTTTTAGAGTAGCAGCGGTGGTGATGCCCTCCGCATTGATATGACTGTCTGGTTCGCAGTCATTGGGTAAAGATCGCGGCTTGTTACATGCAGGGCAATTGGCCGGATGTTCGTGAGGGTTTGGGGTGTATTCTTCGGGGGGGCTTGTTGGCGCATGAGCAACGACAGCGGCAGACTCTTTCATCTTTACAGACATGTAGACTTACAGAAGACGCACCCGGATCGAGACTTGGGTCTGTTTTAAAACTACCAGATGTCGTCCGTGGTAGTCGTCCGCAGCCATCTGTTTGCCTCACCACTTATGGTTCCTGCGATGTGCGATACAACGCATACTGCATTCATTTGTAGCGAGGTGGCGTCTCTGCAGCTACATGTGTATATCCTCGCTAAGCCTAAATTGGTATTCTCGCTGCAAGCTGACACCTCACCGGTCGCCCGAGAGCTCGCGTATGCATTGATTTTACACTCTGACGGTGTCAGAAGTCGCTGTCATCTCCCCCGCCTGATAAGCGCTTTACGAGCATCCGCGGTGCTGATCCAGTGATGTCAGTGTTCTTTTCCAGTGTTGTCGGAGATGAAGACCATTTGATGCAAGGTGATTTTCAATAGTCATGTCCCGTGGCAAGAGCTGGGACGCAGATCTGTTCGGACGTTGACAGGCCCCAGGTTGTGAACAGCGTCAGCTGCTTATCCTTCACCAGCACCACATTAGCGCCATCTCTAAACACATCACTCGTGCAGCTTTTGCCTATTACGTACTGCCCAATCTTTGTGCGACTATTCCTTGCGCACCTAGACTTCGGATGCCTGCTCTCTCATGCCTTCCGCTGTTTTTCACTCCTTCTCTGCATCTTGCAGCAGTCGCGCAGCACCTCTTTCCTCAAAGCCTTTGTCCGCATCACATTCCCTAGCGTCATTGGTCAAGTCATCAGCAATTTCCTGCACTAGAGCCGACTATAGACCACAGCTGCGCTGTGACTATCGAGCCTTGGGGACGTGAACGGAGCGTGGAAGCTGTGCGCGAGGCTCTTCGCACAGCGAGGGAACGGCAGCCTTGCTCTCGCTGTCATGCCGCATTATCTTGTGGCACTTGCTCCTGTTCTCACAGCAGCCACCCAACCTGTTTCCCAGCGCTCTGTCCATTCTGCAGAATGCAATCTCATATTCTTGAGCGACACCAATGCCCTTTAGTTACCATTCTTCTTCCAAAGTCAGCATAGAACCTGAAACCAGTCTTCAGCTCTGTCACCTCATTTCTCGGCTTACAATGAAAAGTGTGAAAAAGTCTATTGGGTATCTTGCTCACAGAACTCAAAAATAAAATCGCTCTGCCAAAGCACTCAGGCATCGGCGGACAGCTTATTATCCACCTGCTCCTCCATCACAACTGTCTCATGCGCGCCCTCCAACTCGCTCAGAACAATCCAGGTCGGGAGAATACAAAGCAGCGTAAACCCAAAGTTAATGCCAATGGACACAAAGTGGTTCGCATTGCCCTCGGACTGCATAGCCCACGCAACCGTCTGTCCCAGCGCCTCAACACCTCTCAGAATACCCGTGTGATGCGACAAGTTGCTCAGATCAGTCGCATACTGGCCGACCAGCCAGTACAAGAACTGCTGGAACGCCTGGCCGCCAAACTGCCAGAAGAACACGAGGGCATAGCTCTTCCCGAAGCCGCCCTGGAACCAGTCGAACACGGGCTTGGTAGCAGCGTTGTAGAACTGGTTCTGCAGAATGGAGGCCCAGATCCATGTGCCGATGAGAATGGTGACGATGGCGATGAAAGCAGTCTTGGCGCGCAGCTTGATGTGGATACGCTGATTGTCGAGCAACGTGGCGATGATGAACGAGCTGAAGATGCCTGCGAAGTTGGTGAAGAAGGAGCTGAACGCGCGACTGCGCACGGTGAAATACGTCGTCAGCCACGTCGACATGAAGCCGTTGTAGAAGTAGCTGATGAAGAAAGCCGGCAGCAGGAGCAAAATGCGGCGGCTGATGAAGAGGCGGCCCACGGCGCGGAATTCCTGGCTCCAGCTTGCGGCGCGCTCGGTCACGATCAGGGTGCCATCTTTGCGCCAAACTTTGTGGGCGGGGGAGAGGCAGAGAGCAATGGGGAGCCCGAGGCACATAATTACGATGAAGACGATGTAAGTCGAGGAGGAGACGGAGCCGGTGGTCTTGCGGTTTGCGTTCAGGCCGAGGTTGATGGCGCCGCCGACGATGGGGCCAGCGGCCTTTGCGGACTGCCAGATGGCGAGGTAGAAGGCGCGGTCGCCTGGGGACGGGTAGCCGATGATGATGGCTGCTTCGGCGGCCCAGAAGAAGCCTGCGCTGATGCCGCAAAGGGCACTGCCGAAGAGCATGAACCAAGTGTTGGCGCTGACGTTGTTGGTGTACAGGCCAGCACCGTACAGAGGGTAGCCAATGGCTCCAAGGGCAAGTCCGTAGTTCAAGCCAATGCGGTTGTTGATGGCGCCGGCCAGGACGCAGACGACGGCGAAAAGACCGTACACAAGGGCGTTGGCCGCAGAAACAGCATACGGCTCCGCGGCACCACCTGCTCCCAGCCCACCGAGGGCATCCCACATGCCGGGAGCCGTGAAGGAAACACCACATGCTACGATGATCTGGAAGGGCACCGAACGAAAGAATGACTTGTTCTTGCGAATGGACGCAGCATCTGAAGTGACAGAGGACGTAGACATGACGAGTGATCCTGGGAGGCTTATCCCGACCGAACGAAAATTGAACGAGGTGATTGTAACAGAGCACTCACACTGCAGGACCTACATTGTATTTATCTACTTGGCGCATCATCTCCATGAAAATATTTTCGATGATGGTTGAGGCGACCACATAGCGAAGGGTTGTGGGGCGAGCACGACATCGGGAGCTAATGACTCGTTCGCATCTCGACCCTGGTTTCCCACGCTCTTGGAACGAAAGTTTTACGTCGAGCTTTGCCATGCTACGCTCGCTTTGGAGTCGTGAGATTGGAACGGTAGCATCCTGAGGCTCAAGCCGGGTCCTGCCGAAACTAAGCGTGGAGATCGGGAGACCATTGAGCCGCATCTGGACTGTTGGCGTTGCTTTGGTATTGGAGAGCGCGCGTCTGTCGAGACGAGGCTCCGCACCTGAAAGATGGAGCTCCACGCGCAGCTCCACTCCCTACCAAGATGTCCACAGCCTGGCCGCTGTGCAGCTCACAGTCCCACAGAACCGCCTGATCCGTGGCCGCAGCATTGGGGTTTTCATGTGTCGAGGAAAGGAGAGGCGGCCGGCATGGTCGGTCGCGCCGTTTCCCGGTAGGCGGTTCCTGAGGATATGCTTGCGGCGAATGCAGGCACAGTGGTGAGGTGAATGACGTGCGATTGACTGCGGATTAGTAAGTTGCAAAGGCGACTTCGTCGACATAGTGCTGTCTCAAAGCCAGGGGGAGAACATGAACTGCGAGATGAATTTGGGGATGCTGCGATTTTGTTCAGGCACAGATTGAAGATGACGAAAGCGTCGTAGTCAGCACACGCCGATAAGAGAGCTCGATACTAGCGAATGGCAGCGCGCAGAAGCTCGAGGCTGAGGAGCTCTGGCTACCTTTGGTATGGCCGGCCGTTGGAGCAGCGGTACGCTTGATGCCCCGCATGTGTTTGCGTGAACGTCCATGTGCCTGTGAGTATCTAGCACTGTACTGTTGCTGTCCCAGCGACAGAGACTCACGATGCAGCTGTGTCCCAAGGAGGTGCGTGACTCTGGGCGATTGCTGGACCATCTGCAAGGATCCCCTCGCTGACCCACGCAGCTCGACAAGCTCGTCATCTCCCAGCTGGGACTGCTTGCCCAGCGCCGACTGGCACGCGGCGTGAAGCTGAACCAAAGCGAGGCAACTGTAGGATATTCACTTGATTAGAACAGTATCCAGCAGCTTACAATCCAGGCCCTCATCGCCAACAATCTCCAAGAAGTAGCACTCCCGCCTGCACGCGCACCTTTGAACGCTCGCTGAAGGCGCACAGCTTATCCGCGATGGCAACCACACCGTTGCCGATCTCATGGCCATTGGCAAGACCATGCTCGGTCGCCGCCATGTCCAGCCTGCCGTTGTTGCGGGCCTTCACGAGCTGATGGTCGAGGGCACCTTCCCCACCGGCACCTATCTCGTCACCGTCCACCACCCCATCTCGAGCGACGATGGCGACCTCGAGAAGGCCCTGTATGGCTCGTTCCTGCCAGTTCCCTCCAACGACATGTTCCCTCTTCCCGACGCGAGCGTATACGAATACGAGAAGCAGCCTGGCGCGATCGTCGCTGTGAAGGGTGAAGCAGGCATCATCAAGCTGAACGAGGGGCGCAAGAGGATCAAGCTCAAGGTCAAGAGCACCGGAGACAGGCCTATCCAGGTCGGATCGCACTACCACTTCATTGAGACGAATCCTCAGCTGTCCTTCGACCGCGTTCGTGCCCACGGGTACCGTTTGGACATTCCTGCAGGCACATCGGTGCGTTTCGAGCCTGGCGACACAAAGACGGTCACGCTGGTTCAGATTGCTGGCAGCCAGGTCATCAAGGGTGGGAACCAGATTGCATCAGGCCACATCTACGACACGAGCATTGCAGAGGGCATTGTTGAGCGATTGACCGCCGGCGGTTTCCTGCACGTGCCGGAGCCAGCCGGTGACGCCGCACACATCGACATCTGCACCATGGAGCGCCAGGCCTACATCAGCATGTTCGGGCCTACCACTGGAGACTTGGTGCGACTGGGTGCGACCGACCTCTGGATCAAGGTTGAGAAGGACCTGACCCGCTACGGGGACGAATGCGCATTTGGCGGCGGTAAAACGCTCAGAGAAAGCATGGGTCAAGGCTCAGGACTTCCCGACGCTGACACACTGGACACGGTCATAACGAACGCCTTGATCGTAGACTGGTCAGGTATCTACAAGGCAGACATTGGTATCAAGGACGGCGTTATCGTGGGCATTGGCAAAGCAGGCAATCCCGATGTTATGGATGGCGTTGATTCCAACATGTTCATTGGATCGAACACGGATGTCATTGCAGGCGAGCATGAAATTGTGACAGCAGGTGGATTCGATACCCACATCCACTTCATCTGTCCCCAGCAAGCCCAGGAGGCGATTGCATCGGGGATTACAACCATGCTTGGTGGTGGCACTGGACCCAGCACCGGCTCGAAGGCTACTACGTGTACGCCAGGCAAGACACACATCCGGCAGATGCTGCAGGCCATCGACTCGCTTCCTCTGAACTTTGGTATCACCGGTAAGGGCAACGATGCAGAGGTTGGCCCATTGCGAGAGCAAGCAGAAGCAGGAGTTTGTGGTCTGAAGTTGCACGAGGACTGGGGAACCACGCCTGCAGCAATCGATGCATGCTTGACCGTGTGCGACGAGTACGATATCCAAACCCTGATCCACACCGACACCTTAAACGAGTCCGGCTTCGTCGAGCAAACTGTCGGTGCCTTCAAGAACAGAGTCATCCACACCTACCATACCGAAGGTGCAGGTGGAGGGCATGCACCAGATATCATCAGCGTTGTCGAGCACGACAATGTGCTTCCCTCATCCACGAACCCCACTCGACCTTACACACGCAACACCTTGGACGAACATCTTGACATGCTCATGGTCTGCCACCACCTGTCCAAAAACATCCCCGAAGACGTAGCGTTCGCCGAATCACGAATCCGCGCCGAGACCATCGCAGCAGAGGACGTCCTTCACGATCTCGGCGCCATCTCCATGATGTCGTCCGACTCTCAGGCAATGGGTCGATGTGGTGAAGTCATCCTCCGTACCTGGAACACAGCGCACAAGAACAAAGTGCAGCGGGGATTTCTGAAAGAGGATGAGGGCTCCGGCGCCGACAACTTCAGGGTGAAGAGATACATCAGCAAGTACACCATCAACCCAGCCATCGCTCAGGGAATGGGTCATATCATTGGCAGCGTCGAAGTCGGCATGCTGGCAGACCTGGTTTTATGGCATCCCGCCAACTTCGGCGTCAAGCCATCGCTCGTCGTCAAGAGCGGAATGTGTTCCTATGCGCAGATGGTACGTCGCCCTACTTTCGCAATGAATTTCACTGACATTCACAGGGTGACCCCAACGCGTCGATCCCGACCGTAGAGCCCATCATCATGCGTCCCATGTTCGCGCCCATGGTGCCTGCGACGTCCATCACGTTCGTGTCCAAGGCCAGCATCGACTCTGGCGCCGTTGCCTCGTATGGGCTAAGGAAGCGCGTCGAGGCCGTCAAGAATTGCAGGAATATCGGTAAGCGCGATATGAAGTTCAACGATGTAAGGCCGAAAATGAAGGTCGACCCCGAGACGTATAGAGTCGAGGCGGATGGGATGCACTGCACTGCTGAGCCCAGTGAGGAGTTGCCGCTGACGCAGGGATACTTTGTCTATTAGGGATTTTACGCCACAATGTAGGATACTTTGGACATATTTCTCACAACGCCCTCCTCTCGATTGAAGACTGATTTATACGACGAACAATTCCTTATTGAAGTCATCCGCCCTCTGGCTCGCACCTCGTCTGTTGAGAATGCATCTCGCAGGGAACCTGCGAAAAGTACTTTCCTCTCGACATCCAACTGAGCGTGACGGCAAGAAAAGGTGACATGAGCACGCAATTCGACCCATGATAAATACAGACAAGCGCAGTCATCTCCAGTCAGAAGACCAATTTGAGACATCGTTGCGATGCTTTACAAGCTATGTAGAAAGGTTCATGCACGTGACTGAGCGCCAACCGAGGCGGCCCTGCTGGTCTCGGTCACTTTAGCCCTGAACATCCCAGGACGAATAGTAATCGACTCCACCATCAATTTCTCCGAGAACTCCATCATTGGCATCAGATTGATCTCACAACTTTGGCCGTAACATTTTTACCGCAGTAACATCCTTCCTAGGTTCTGCTTTGCAAAGCAAATAAGTGTCATGTTGTCAGTGCCCGCCATTGCTGTGTGACTGCATCGGCCCTTCCGTTCTCGCCTGCAACCAGCCAGTCCCACCTCAATCGCAACGGCCTTCTTTCCCCACAACGACAGCTTCGCGACCACTTCTTCCACAACTGTTTCTCTGGATCTTTAGTAATATTCGACCTCCCCCGCTCTGATCGGCAAGGACTGTGCTTCCTGTGTAACACACGAGCGGGCTCCCGGCAAGCGGGCACTTATTTCTGAGCGCTCCGTCATTGCGTTTCGCCTCGACCTGGCTTCTTCCTCCTACGAGTCCTCCGCTCCCTTCTTGCGGTTGGCGTCTCACCTACGCTTCCGGTGATATGAGCCTTTAGGATCGAAGACACCATCGGAGAGAGTCACTGTCTCCTTTCTTGGATACGCTATCTGAATCGGGCCGAGTCCTCAGGTGCCTGAGGAGCGTTGTTGCACTCGAGAGCTGGCAAGGCTGTGCCACGTGGAGAGCACAATGAGGACTAAGGCATCCACAGAGCCAACCCGTAAGCGTTCTCGCACAAGCGAGGATGCGGATGATGTGGCTATCGCCGCTGGAGGGAAGAAAGCTCGGGGGCGGCCGCGTGTAGATACGCAAGATGCTACCGCCGCCGATGTAAGTATTGATCCTCACGACACAGCCTGCTTACCTTCTTTCCTCTCGAGCATGTTCTGCACAGGTGCTGCCCAGAACACAGAAACTGACACGGCAACAGCGTCGAAGAACGCAGATTCGTCTCGCTCAACGAGCATACCGGCAGCGCAAAGAGACAACAATAATATCACTCAAGCAGCAGGGCACTCAGTTACATGCTGTGATTAACGAGATGAACAGAACATTCCTACGCTTTCATGACTCGATTGTACAATCAGGGGTCTTGCACCTGAAACCTGAGCTCGCAAGAGACCTCAAGCAAGCGACCGAGACTTTTACTAACTGTGTCACCGCGGCCAACGAACGGGCGCTGGACAGCGATGAAGATGAGCTTCGTGAACTCGTTCCGCAAAAGTCACCGGAAGTTGCTGCGCCTGCAGCGAGATCCCAACCGCAGTCGATGCATGCCGTCACTCCTCCGGAAACAGGCCACCCGTCGACCGCGGCGGAGACATCCCGGACTGTCGAACACGCACACCCAAGGACTGCAGCTACACAGCTGGAAAGCTACCTCACGAACATCTCAAGCTCAACGTATGATTTGCCGGAATCGAGAAGCCAATCTACCCCAATTTGCCGATGGCAATTCACAGTGGGCGAAGTGCTTGACCAGTCCAAGTCCATGAGTGCACCGCAGCAACCGCAAGCGACGAGCGATCAAACCCAGCAACGACAGCAGCAGCAGCACTTACTTCCATTCGGCCTTGTTGATCTTCCCAGCCGCGAGCAGTCGCCCTTCGTACCTCCATATATCTTCCCGGTTGGCGTCCCCGCCCTAGGCGCAGAGCTTCCACCAACGCCAAGATCCTTCTCCGACAAGGTCTCATATCCTTTGGATACGTCGCTAAGCACGAAGACCTTGTCGCCCAACTACACCTACTCGTTCGAAGAAGTCACATTTGCGCGACGACTGATGCGAGCAACATTGGAGGCTGGCTTCCTCTTGCTCTGTAACTCAGATGTCCACCCAGCACTTTTGAATTACATCTTCAAGCTATCGTTGCCGTTCGTTACACTTGACGAGATTCGTGCTCGCTTCAAGATCATCCTCGCTCGCGGCGTAACCGAAGATATGGACTGGTATGCCACCCCCTTCCTCCATCTTGGAGGTGCCGGAACACATTATCAGCGACGCGACGCTCAAGGTGAACCGATACCTTTCAAGAATACCTGGACCATACGACAGATTGGACCGTTCGACAAACGCATGGTCAGGATGGAGAGCGTTGCTGATGGTCAAAGTCACGATTGTGAAGGGATTGACCTCGCTGGTTTCGAAGGGGAATGGTTTGACGCATACGACGTACAAGGCTACCTCGAGGAGCAGTGGCATTGCAGGATAGAACCTAGGAGCTCCTTCGCGGAGTGCTTAATCGAAGACGAAACCGGTACGAGTTCGGACAGTGAGACGGCGCCTCCGAGTTTGACGCGCGATTCGACATCAGTAACTCCGGACGATTCACCTCCGCCCATACCATCTTCTTTCAGCTCGTTCGGACATTCTTATGGATTGAACGCGCGCTTTAACAACACAACTGCATCGAACCTTGCAGCGCCGACACGACCAAATTTGATAGATCTATCCTTCGATCAGACATTAGGGCTGGACCTTGCTCCTGGGCATGGCATCGGCTTCGATGGTAACGGCGGTTACAGTGCGCTTGGTCTTGATGTGATGGGCGACACTGAACAGCTTCACGTCGTAAGGCAGAAGCCGAAGAAGGTCGCGTGGATAGACGTCTCGAAGCTCGTCGACAGTGAGTACATGCCCACATGTGGTATCAATGATTGCTTATACTGTCGCAGAAATGATAAAGCGAGCTGTCTGCCTTGGTCGAGCGCCCGGGTACAGACGCAAAGATGTAGATTTGGCCTTCAGAGAGGCCTTGATACCTGCTTTCTGAGATCAGGAACCCTCGCCCTTACATTGCAAGGACTCGCTATCCTACAGCAGGTATATGGTTGATGTTTGGCGTTCCAGGAAAACCCACGCGTGAGACACACGGTCCACGCAGCTCATAGCTATACACGATGTTACGACCAGGCGCACTACTGTACAATTTACCCGCCGTCATTAGACAACGAATTCGCTTTACTTCAGGGTCGCACTCAGCCCCGTTCGGTACCGAGGTGACTCACCCACCGCACATATAAGAGGCGCAAAGGTTCTGCCTCGGTCCCTTTGACAACAATTTCGAAAACAAATATCGATTGATACATAGCATACTACCTGTCAAACTGTAAGCAAACTCACCAGGGCACCGTGGGTTGCTTTGTGCAGGCAGTCGCCAAGGCGCTAGGCGCTAGTGATTCCGCCGCAGGGAGCGCCTTTCTGAGAGTGATCGCGGACCATCACCTGTACAATCACCCCAGACCCCACGACCACCATCGTGAAAGCACTCGCACCCGTCGCACAAGACCCGCCGTCTGCAAGACCCATAGCCGTAGTCAATATACAAAAGCGCGGAAGCTTCACGAAGCGCGCGCTCTCTGTCGTACCTGCAGCCCAGCTGTGACGTTGCCTGCCTGGCTTGCTACCACCGTCAATCGCCAAAAGCCACATGCAGCTGTCGCCCACTCTGCGCAATCACCTACGTCGTACCTAGATAGATAGAGCAGGTGGGAGCCGGCGCCATGTCGAACCAGGTGGTGGTTAGTATCCTCGGCGCCTGCTCGCACGAGCAGATGCACATGGGTACAGGCAGCGCGCTGACAGCAACACCAGGGCAACGTCTACCAGCAGATCATCGAGAAGGTCATCCAGGCTTCGCAGAATGATTACGAGGAGTTCGGCGTGGACCAGTCGACCCTCGACGAAATGAAGCAGGTATGTCATGGCAGCCTGGCGGCGTGCACCTTCCTGCCTCGTCAGCCCATCACTTCCGCAAGCATCCTCAATTCCCGCACGTCAACGCTGCACTTTGTGTTGTTTTGTTGTGCGCTGCAATTTCCATCATTTCCTCTGCGCTTCGATCACGGCGACGTTGCCGCCTGGCTTGGGGGTGGATGGGCGACCGAAAGCGGGGCGCGAGCTGCCGGTCAGCTTCGCAGGTCGGGGGCGCCCTCGGTATTTGGGTCACTCTTATAGCTCCTGCGCAGCTCACTGCCCCGCCAAGCCAAGCCCATCCCTGCCCAAACAAGGCATAGCTTCGTCATGTGATGCCATGCTCGCATTACTCATTTATTCACCACACGTCGTTGTTTTGCAAAATGCTGACGTTCTCAGGGCTGGCAAGAGAAGCTTTCTGCCCTCAAGGTCGCTCAATTCCCCTGGGACCCTCAGCCCGAGCCGGTGCGCCAGCCGCCCACGGTACCGTCCAATGTGAAGGCCGACCATGACCTGCCTCAGGTCTCCGCGGCGCAGGACCATGTTAACTTTCCTAATGCTCAGATCAAGACGGAGACTCCTTATCAGCAGCACCCCCAAGCCAACTATCCACAGGCTCAGGGGTACCCTACTGGCGGCTATGACGCGCATCAAGGTCTTGCTCAGCAGCGAGCACATAACTTGGTCATGCAGCGACAGCAACAGAGTAACATGATGATGCCACAGTCGAACTTCTCAAACCTCCAACAACAGAACCTCCATCTGCCGCAGCAAGGTCAGCATCCCATGACGCAGCAGCAGCGCATGATGGCACCCCAGCAGCAACAAATGCAGCGCCCGCCGCAGCAGCAATTGCCACAGCAGCGTCAACAACCGCCGCAACAGAACAACAGCAATCTCTACACGTCGCAGACAGATGGTGCTGGAGACGGCTTGGAGGACTGGAAGGTTTTCCTTGCTGCGAGACGCGCTGCGGAGACCGAAGAAGGGCGAATCGCTGCTGACGAGTTCATGCGTGCTCGCGTCGACGCCATGGCAATGCAGCAAGATAGTGGACTTATGGTGCCGCTCGACTCAATGCCGAAAGGCAAGAAGAGGAAAGCTGCTGTCCGAGTTCTTCAGGCTGAAAAGGCCGCTGCGACATCGTCAACCGCACCGAGTGCAGCAGTGCCTGGCCTATTCGATGGTCCTGATGACGACATTAAGCCTGGCGAGGAAGATCCAGATGATGCCATCAACTCTGACCTTGACGATCCTGAAGACGATCTGAACGACGGCGATAACAGCGATGACGAAATGGTCGACTACATGCTGTGTACTTATGACAAGGTACAGCGTGTCAAGAACAAGTGGAAGTGCACCTTGAAGGACGGCATCCTCACCACCAACAAGAAGGAGTGAGTGACACAGACCCAGCGGCAGAGACTGAATGCTGACCACACAGATACCTGTTCCACAAAGCCAACGGCGAATTCGAGTGGTAATAGCATAATGAAATCACGCTTATCGCATGCAGCTGAACTCGAGTTCTAAGCGGTCCACCCCTCCGGCATACCCAGCTACGATGCTACCGGACCGAGTTCAGCTGCTGCAACGGCGATTGTACTACGTCGAAGTCTTCCACTACCTACGTGACGGTGCGCTATGACGTGGAATCTTTTCGAGACATACATCACGGATATATTCACCCCGCAGTGCGACCTTCAGAAGCGCAGCTGTACTACACACATCATCGTCACGAGTGGGCATCTGACGATCAGAAAAAAACGCCCAACCATTAAGAACTTGCGAATAGGGCTTGGACTTCGACCAGACTCGTGTCTACGTCTTCGATCGGCACAAATTGTGCCGGCCTGGACGTGTTCTTTTGTTTTCGCAAATCCAAGACCTCCACAGTCGAATGAGGCACACTGCATGCGCTAATTGCTCTCATTCCAAGACTGAAAACGGGTATGACAGGTTCAGAACTTCAAACGCGTGTGGGCAACCAAGTTGGGTCTGTATTTGAAGTCTGGCTTGTAAACAGAAAGGTAGTTGCCCATCAACGAAATAAATCATGCATCACGCGGTCTCATTGTACTGTTTGCACCATGATTGACGTGAAAGCGGTCATGTTCACATCCAAAGTATGCATCATTAGAAGTATTACATTAGAATAGTAGTCTCGGCCGTAGATCTCATAATTCGCATTCTACGACACATCGTAGTCACGGCAAGCACCGCACGAGCTCAGTATCCGCGCGCCCGCTGATCCCGCTCAATCATGTCGAGCACTCCCAGGCCCAGCCCGCTCTGCTGCATGCTGTCCTTCCGCTCCATGACACTGTGCTGATACGCACTGTGTTGGTTCGCTGAGCCCGCCCCGCCCAGCACCGCGCTCAGAGCCCCCGAAGACGTGTCCTCGGAGAAGGGCGACGCGAGATTCCACAGTGTAGGGTACGGGTTCGAAGCCGACGAGTGCAGAGACCCGTGGCCGACCAGCTCGTGCGAGCTATACGCCGAGACGGGCATAGGCGCGAGCGGAACTTGATGCTGCTGCTGCTGCTGCCGTTGCACCTGCGGCTGCATCGAGGGCGGCGGCGCGTGGTGCGCCCCGTGCTGCGCCGGCGTTTGTTGCTGTTGACCTTGCGAGCCGATGTTCGTCGCCGGCCGTGTGCTCCAGGGCGATACGTAGTCTTCTGCCGCCGACTCGAGGGACGAGATCAGCGACCCCGACGCTGCCCAGTGAGATACCGGCTTCGTGCTGTAGCAGCTCTGCACGCCGCTGTTGCCCATGTGCGCGAGCGAAGGGTCGGATAGGTTCTGTGTAGATGCGACGCCGATGGCGGCGATGTCGTTGGCGCTCAGTCCCATTTCGAGCAAAGATTGGTGGTCGATGCCGTGCAGCGCGTGCAAGGAGCTGAGACTGTCGACACTCGTCCCTGGGAAAAAGTCCTGCGAGGCCATGATTGCCGGCGAGAAGGCGCCGCTGATGTTGATCTGGCCCCCGGTGAAGTCGAAATCGTTCTGGTCGAAGCCCGGCGCTGTGTCCTGGCTGTTGCTCATGTGTGGGAGAGAGGCGAATGAGTGGTCCGTCGCCGTGCTGGGCGCAGCGGACGCAGAGGGCGTCGAGAGGTCGGGTGCGTTGCCAGCCCAGTCGGCGAGGGTGTCGATGTGGAGTTGCGGCTGCGCGTGGGGCTGGGTGGTGGTGTAGGGCTGGACTGCGTAGGCATGGTGGGCGAGCTGGTCGAGTGCGGATTGTGTGTTGTAAGCTGTAGAAACTGACGTGGACTGCGGAGCGAGATCCAGAAGGTCTGCGTCCATGGCGTCGAGTGGCGATTGCTTGACCCATTCTTGCTTCAGCCCGGTCTGCATATCCCCGAAGCTGACGGCGCGCCATTTCATCTGCCCGACTTCGACGCTATCGCGTGTCTGCCGGAAGCGCCAGAGGATTGTGAGGATGCATTCCGCGCCCCCGCTGGGGCTGATGCCGTACACGTCTTGGGTTGCTGTGAGCTTCATGAGTGAGCGGCCGACAAGGCTATCGTCCTTGTGACGCAGCGTCTGGTACTTGGACATTCGATTCACCCAGAATCGAGAGCCGAAGGCAAGGCGTAAGCGGCCGCTGCACCCATGTGGATCGGGTGTGTATTCGCAATTCGTGCGGTGCTCTTTCAGATCGTGGTGGTGCGGCCCGTCGAATTGCGGATCGGTATCCATCTTTCCATCGTCGTAGAATCGAGTCGTACAGACCAAGGAGTCGAAAGCTCGCAGGTCTCTATGTGAGTTAAGATCGAAGGCGATGGAGAGGTGCGCGTTTGGTCGTGTCTCGGTCATGACCTTGATAGAAGCATCGCAAATGAGGACTTTTTGGTGCTTCTTCGCCCAATCATCAGTCTGCTTCTGGAGGAACGCGAACTCAGGATACTGTCTGTGCCACAGCGCTGTATCCGTCACACTCAGATCTGGTTGTCGTCCATCTCGCGATAAGGACGTGAAGTCGTGCACAGGCTGGTCTGCATCTTCGACCAACATGGTAAAGTCTGTGACCGCGTAAGGCGACGCTCCAGTAGCACCGAAGGCCAAGCCAAGTTGCGATGCGCCATGTCCATACCAGGAAGGAACGGAGCCGTTGTAATCGTACTTTGACCCGCTGCCCACGCGCTGCGACGGGTGGTGGCGTCCGCTCAAGTGTGACAGGTGATACGAGTTCGCAGCCTCCCTCCCGCGGTGGCGTTTCTTGTCTTCGTCCTTTGTTGCCATATACACAAGCACTGTCGCGTGGTGTGTCAGCCTCTTGCGCGAGTCAGGAAATCCCTGGCAACAACAAACCGACAAAGGTATAACATGTATCGACGTTAGGTCAGATGTACTCACCACGAGGCTGGTCTTTGAGATGCTGCTTCAGCACTTGAAGATGGCTTGATACCTGTTTGCGGTCTCGTCTAATCCCTGTATCTTTGTAGATCGAGTCCTGGATGAGTTCGTTGCGGCCACGTAGAGCACCATCGAGCATGAATTTCTTGCGCCCCATCGGCGGCCATCGAATGAGTGCTGAGGTGCTGTCAGTGGAGGTTGTTTCCAAGTTTATACGCAAATAGTTGATAGCATCCACTCACCTCTCCAGAAGGCATGTTCCAAGAACTCGGGCCAGACGCTCTTCTCGGGGCTCTTGTTGTCCTTGTCAACTTTCATCTTTGCTTCTCTTGCCTCTCGCTCGATGAATTGCTCTGGCGTCAATTGAGGCTGCTTTTCTCTGTACTTCTGGTACTTGTCCGATCGGTTGAGTAGTGCGTATAGCTTCTTGATGTCTCGCTCGATCTGGCCCTCGTTCCTTTCTACCCCATGTCCCGCCAATCCGATGTGATGGGCATGAAGACTGCCGGTGAAGTAGTTGCCGGTATTTGTGGGTTGTTGAGTGTAAACATTCTCGGTAGGACTTTGACTACGCGAAGTCTTCTGTATCGCTGCTGGTGTGCCTGCGAGTGGTGATGCCGTGTTGTCGTGTGGCCAATTGGCAGACCGTTCCTGAAGGACGCCGCGATGTGATGACGACCCATCGAGTGGTGTTCCGCCTGAGGGTGTGTTCAAGGCTGAGCCGTTACCAGACATCACACCTGACTGGCGGTGTTGAAGTTCCATAGTATGTTTGGTATGTAAAGAGCCTAAAGAATGGAGTGAATTAAGGGTAAGAATGATGACTTTTGCGTAGTTCAGGCAGAAATGGAAGGAACGTTAGGCAGTTGGAGCAATGAGTGACTGTGGATTGTGAAAGAAGAATAAGAGAATGCGGTTCGAGTATGTGGCAAAGGTATGCAGAGTCTGATCAATGATATAAGAGGGTACCCCAACGGTCGACCCTCAGAGAAGAGGGCCGCTTGGCAGAAGGAACTGGATTCGCGGTGCGCCCAAGGGAAGCCGTCTGACAGGTACGATAGGACTCGGCTATACTTGAAGTGGATGCAAGATCGGTCACCAAGGTAGTATCCCGACAACGATAAGATTAGGCTAACACGCTACCTACGGGCGTCGTGGTCGCCCACCTATCGCCATTTCGCTTGTTGCCCAAGTAATTACACTCTTCGCGATTCCTTAGTCTGTTGGAATGGTAAATAATGCCTGGTTAGCAGCGGAGCAAGGGCATCAGGTAATTGCCGATTGATCAATCGTCATCTGATTGGACGTGTGCGAGGGAGAACTCGGCTTGGAATGCTTTGAGCAAGAATGAATGTCAGTGGTCAACAACAGATTATGTGAGTCGAGTTCGTATGGTCGACATCGTCTCGTTTGTGGCTGCCTTGCTCGTTGTGTCTCAGTATAACTGAAACCCAGTGTGGTGGCCATGCCCATTGATTCAGGTCTCTGTGCGAATATCCTGGAGCGGTGACTTACATGTAGAAGCTGTGTGCGAGGTGTAACCTGGCCCGCTTCTAGTGCACCGCGGAGTCCTTTGCGAAGGGCGGGCCTCATCTTTTTGGCCGAGCAAGCAAGGGGTGCTGTTAGGGACGACACAGCCTGACAGTGACGCGCAGATTTTGCAGATTACTCCTATCAGAGTACGCACGCGCTCAAGCTCCTTCATCTAGGTCGTCGTTGTTGCCTGCAACATTAAACTTCTGGCGACCGCCTGCAGTGAGCTTCTGAAGTGCGACCTTGTTGGCCTGTGCTCCCATCTTCTGCTGCATCTTCTCCAACTCCTTCTCAGGGTCGTCAGATTCAGTCTCAGCGAATGCGAGAACCAACCGTCGACCCAGAAGGTGGGTATTCTTCAGAGCGTTCATGGCATTAACGGCGTCGCGTTTCGTAGTGAACTCAGCGAAACCGAAACCACGTGAAGAGGAGTCGAACTTCTTCGGCACCCTGACGGACCGAAGTTGGCCGTAAGGGGTGAACAGGGCGCGCACCTCCTTCTTGCTAGCTTCAAAGGGCAAATTCTTAATAAGAATCTTGGTGCTCGCTGCCTTCTTCGCAGCATCTTCTTTACGTCGCTCCTCTGCCGCATCTGCACCCTTGTGAGACGCCTTGATCTGCAGCTTGTGACCTTCCAGATCGTGGCCATCCAATGTACGAAGCGCTGCATTTGCCGCATCTGGGCTGTCAAACTCGACGAAACCAAAACCCATCGACAGAACGCCACGCTTCGGATCGATCTTGGTCTTGACCCTGGCACTACGGAAGCCGGACAAGGGCTTGAACAGCTCCGTAAGACGCTCGGTCGTGGTGGAGAAGTTCAGGTTACGAACGTAAAGAGTGGCAGTGTTAGACGCATCAGGCTCAGGAGCGTCTTCGAGCAAGTCTGTGGCACTGAGCTTCGTCTCCGTCTTGTCACTAGATGTGGCTTGGATCGTGGGTGCCACGAAGCCTTCCCTGAACAAGTCTTTCGGTGCCTTCTCAAGGTAAAGGATGGAGTCCTTCATCTTGCGGTAAGAAAGCGCCATGAATGCGGTCTTCGCCTCTGCAGAATTTGAGAACTCAACAATTGCTGTCATACCAGTTGGCGGCATAAGAAACTTCGTGACTTTCCCGTGTTCCTCGAATGTCCTGCGGAGCTCGTCGGCAGCCACGGAATACGGGACGTTCTTCACAAGGATTGCTGTGTCGCCCTTTGCACTGTTCTTGAAGGCCTCGAGATCTACTCCGTGTTGGGCAAAGTAGTTCTTAGTCTCCTGAATGATGTGTGTCTCGGCGTGAGCCTGCTTGACCGCAGCATCCGAAGATGTTGGGTCTAACAGCTCTGCTTTGCTGATTCCCATACGGCTGGCGAGGGTAGACATGACCGCATCGGCGTTGAGATATAAGGAGTTCCAGTTGAAGGTGGCTTTGACTGCATCTTGCTTGCGGCGGATCTCCTTCTGCTTCTTTAGAGGCAATTTGGAAATTTCAAACTCATCGAGCTTGGTATCCTTCTTCGCCTTGGCCGAGATGATGTGCAAGAGACGACCTTGGAAGATGGTGCTGTCATTCTCGTCGTAGGCCTTTACAGCATCCTCAGGATCCTTGAACTGTACGAAAGCAAAGCCCTTGCCCTTGCCATCAACCTTCTTCAGTGGGACGTGAACCTGGTTCGATCAGCTGTTGCTCGACTGTATAGTATGAATGAACAGTGTGACAATGTTCGCCAATATCAGATCAGAGAGACATCTACTAAAATACTCTCACAAGGTAACTTCAAATGCCTGAGCATCAGTTGTCCCTATCTTGACATTCATCCTAGAGCGACCAGGTTCAAGAGAAAGGGGGTGGTGACTTACTTCGTCAAGCGAACCGTACTTGGAGAACTGGTTCCTGATATCTTGTTCAGCAACCTCGAAGTGCAGGTTACGAAGGTAGAGTCGTCCGGTCTCTCTGATCTTGTCTTCCTCTGATGGGCCAGTTGGGGCGACTGGATCGGCGGCGGGCTGTGCAGGCTCAGGTTGTGGTTCTGTAGCTACAGGGGAGTCGCGCTTCTCGGCGGCAGGCTTGGTAGGTGCCGAGGCAGGCGCGACAGGAACGTCGTCATCCTCAACAAGGTCCAGTAGACGGTTTGTCTTTGAGCGCAGCCAATCGTCGTCGGTTGTGGGAGGCTGATCAACTGCTGCAGCCTCTGGCGCATCCGGCATTGCAGCGTCGACTTCTGCCGCGGGAGTCTCTTCGGTAGGAAGGACAGACGCTGACGCTGGGGCTGGGACGGGTTGGGTCTCTGCCACCTCCTGCGGTGTCTCGACGGTTCTTGGCTTCTTCGCAATAACCTGATACTCGTCATCGCTCTCGTCGGCAGGCACGACGACGTCTTGCACGGGCTCCTCGACAGCAGTAGAGTTGCCAGCAGCAATTTTTGCATCGCCGTCTGTCCAGATGTTCGTCTTCGAAGGCGGCTGGTAGATCTCGAGGAATTCCTTCAACTTGGGGTCTTGCTCGGCCTCCTCTCGCTTCCGCTTGAGCTCGTTCTCCTTCTTCGGCGGCGGGAAGTAGTCGTCGCTCTTCGGTGCAGCCTTCTCGACTTTGATCTGGCGCCGTGACTTGGGGAGCAGCTCGTCTGCAATCTGTGAGATTGTCAGCACCTTGGGGGGAGTCAGGCTGATTGGCAGGCTTACGGGACGCGCAATCTCGACGTTGATCTTGGTCATGCGAATGAACGTCTTGTTGAAGTACTTGACAGCCTTTGCAGCATCCTCTGGTGTCTTGTAGCCGACATATCCAATGCGGCGATGTGGGAAGAACTTGACGTCGGTGACCGGGAACTTGGCGAAGTGCTTGCGCACGTCGTCCTCGGTGAATTTGGGCGGCAGTCCGCGCACGAAGATACGCGACGACTCCATGGTGTGAGGCGTGAGGTATGAGCTGTGGCCTGCTCAAGTGAACGCGACACAAACAGTAATGCGAGTGTGGTTGGAAAGCTGCTTCGCCAAAAAGTGCGACTTCGAGGAAATTTTAGCGTCGCGCACGCTAGCGCTGCTCCGATAGGCCGAAGTGGGCGGCTGGTGGCTGCTGCGGTTTCGCACTGGCCAGCTGCTACAACACCAACACCAAGCCCTATAACAAACACCGAGCCTCGCACTGGCATTGCGTAGCGACTACGACACATACAGCGCAACCCTTGCACAGCACACGCGATACTACCAATACCGTCAGCATGGCCAGCGAAAAGTCCGATGTCCACAAGCAGGAGGGTAATGCGCCCCCATGTACGCTGCATCACGAGCACGAGCTAACACCTTGACAGCGCAGATCAAGTCTGCCGACATGGTGCGAATATCAAGTCATGCTTTTCATAGCATCTGTTGACGTGATACTTCAGAGCGAGGAGATGCAGAACGAGGCCATTGAAGTCGGTGAGTTTCCTTGCACCAGCCGCGGCTGACTGAAACGCTGATGGCCTCGTAGCACAGGCGGCGATGGAGCAGTTCACCATTGAAAAGGTGGGTGAAGGTTCTCTAAGGTTCTGAAAGATCATACAATTGACTCTTCTCACAAGGACATTGCACAGTTCATCAAGAAGGAAGTAAGTGGTCATTACCATGGGTTTCGAACGAACACACTGACCCGCCAAGTTCGACAACCGCAAGGGCGCAACATGGCACTGCATCGTCGGTAGAAACTTTGGCAGTTTCGTTACTCACGGTAGGCATAGAAATTACCTCTGCTCTCGACTTGGCTGACAGCCTGCAGAAACCAAGCACTTCATCTACTTCTACCTCGGACACTGCGCCATCCTGCTGTTCAAGACTCAGTAAGCATCAGCAACTGGATTCAGATATCGTTGGTCGTCTGGAGTTATCATCAATCTTTCGTTCTTTGCAGCACCCGGTCTGAGGAAGCCAGCTTCTCATCTCAGCTCAGGTTCTAGGATTTGGCGCTCGCTCGGTCACTCAAGACATCGGCCTGATCGGGCTCGTGTCGTGCATCTGGTCATGGGCTGTCAGGGTAATTCTTTGTCCGTCTGTTCGGCATCAAGAGCGAGAGGGTGGGGTTCACGGAGTCCGAGAAGAAGGAGTGTTCGTGTCACGACAGCACAAGCATGACCATTTTATTTCGAGACGACACAGCTCATTGCTTGACAATCAAAGGATCCCATTGTCGAAAAAATACTCTCGTGCAACAAACCATCAGAACCGCGGTGCATTCCATCACGCAGGTGCGGAGAATGGCAAGGAGCCAAGCGCCACGAAATGTGGCTGAGTGATGACGCGCCTCCGAGCGCAGTTCCTGGGCGCCCAGTTCACGAGATGCATAAACGCAGCACCTGCCACGACCTTGCCCCTGTCCTGCCCTACTATCCCTCTCGCCTGCTCTCCCCGACTCCGCGACCCGAATACCACCATACAATCAAACGCGCAGCCGTGTCACAACGTATACTGCAAGCTAGAGTACCCTTGCATCGCCAACCCACAGCTCGCGCATAGCCCCACCTCCGCAATCCCGCTCGATCGACCGCAACGCGACGAACTTATACGTATTGCAGCTGCGCATCCGTAGCGCGCACACCCCGTAAACATGTTCTTCTTCTTCACATGCGGAACGCACACATTCAACTCTGCGCTCAAGGGCGCCGAGCACATCACCGTGCAATGCCAGAACTGCGGCAACTTCTCCGGGCGCGTGATGAAGCGGTGGTGCGTCCTGATCTTTTGCACCTTTTGCACCTTTCCCACCGTCCTAACCCACCTTGCAACACATCACTTTGCAACACACTCGGTGTTCAAAGACGACACAGTACTGACGATTCCACAGGGAATGGTTCACCTTCTGCTTCGTCCCCATCATCCCGTTCTCGCTCAAGCCCTACAAGGAGGTCGGCTGCCACATCTGCAACTTCTGGCAAGACATCAAGTACCGCCCCGACGTGCAGCAGCAGATGCAGGGCGCTGGGGGAGCGCCGGCGGTCATGATGCATGGCGGGAACGGGCAGGGTGCGCCACCGAGCGGCGTGCCGCAGTATAAGTGAGCGTGAGGTGTAGAGATGGCTGGAGTTGAGCATGGCGCGAAGAGTGGGTGAGCGTTATTGGTATGGAACACGATTTAGGCGCGAGCAGGGCGGGTTGACTGCTACCAGGTCGACGTCTCGACGCGAGGCACACAAGAGCAAGGCTGCTGCGCGAGTCGTGCTTTGCTATTTTCAGGCGTTTTGGGCGCTGCGAACAGATACCACACAGCATTTCTTTGGTGTATTGAGTCAGCATTGCAATATCTCACGGTCAGGGCATCGTCCTTCACCCTACATCGATCCAATTAGGGACAAGTGACAAAGACCCCATCGCGCGCATTCTATGAGAAAGCCGCACCCCTTGCCCCCGAGTCTCATCACTGCACATCGAGACAAATCCTATCCAGCACACTGACTCGCGCCTCGTTGGTACGAGGCAAGGGCCGTTTTGGGACTTCCGGTAGACACAAACTTCCCCTCATCACATTCACATTACATTCACATTCTACCTTTGGTTCACAGGACGAAAGCTCCACTGACGTGACGTTTCCGAGTCCTATCACCTTCACCAACAATACCAACATCTCTTACTATCGAAACAACCATTACTAGTTCCCCAACATCAACAAAATATGTCCGACCAACCCATTGCCCTCCGCGAGCTCGGTGGAGCAGCAGCCATGGTCGTCACTGGTGCAGGCGCTGTGTGGATGGCCTGGAACGTGGACACCGACTACTATGCCGAGCAAGAGCGGCAGAAGACGGCGGGTGAAGAGTCCGACAGCAGGGGCACTGAGGTCAAGAACTCCGCGCGGGACGCAGGTGGGGAGCCTGCTGAGCGCGAGGCTTGAAAGCAGCACGGACAGTAGAGTGCATGAGCTATTCGCGATGGTTTGCACAGTGAGCTGGCGAGCATCGTCGGGCTGGAGGTTCGAATCAGTTCCTGCATGGCGTGTAGGATGGGGTCAAATATGGCTTTCGCGTCATGAATGGAAGTGATAAAATGAGTGGCGAGCGTCTGCTGCCAATTGGCCTTGCGACATTGCAGAGTGATCTTCTGTGACTTGAGCCGCGCGCAGGAACTTGCATCAAAGCTCTTTCCTATGACACGCGTTAAGCTGCACTCCGCATCCGGCTTGCCTTCCTGTCACCCCAAGTCGATCGCCATGGGTCTTCTGTGTGGTTTCGCATGCACTCATGCAATGTCCAGAAGGCACAAGACGTCCAGAGGTCTGATCAATACTTGCAGACTCGTCAGTGAGTAGTCTTCGCAACAGGCTTTCACAACCAAGCATAAGTAACGTTATCGCGATACTTTGGGTCTCGACTCGTATCCATATCATTGAAGGGCGTGTCGCTGGAACCATCGTGAGTCACATGATGAATCATAACAACATCCTTGTACTGTCTCTCGCAGCACTTCCTTATCACTGTCGTAGCATCGCGCTTTTGCATCAGATCCTTTTCCACAATAAGCAATCCCAGCAACCAGCTCCAGCTCACCATGCCGTCCCCCAGCATCGTCATCAAAGCCGTGTCCTGGGACCACCCAGATAGCGTCCGACTACGCGCCCTCCAGAGAACCGAGATCGGCTCCCTCGGCGGCTGCGAACCCGGCATTCCGCCCTCAGCAGCAGACGTCCCGGTCTTTCTCATTGCATACCGGGGCGATAAGCCAGTCGGTTGCGGAGGGCTTCGCCCACTATCCAGCACGAGCGCTGAAGTGAAACGCATGTTCGTGGACCCAAGTCACCGAGGGCCAGTGCAAGGGTCGAGCGATTCTGTTGCGGGACTGCTGCTGGCGAGGCTGGAGAATGACGCCATAACGAGAGGGTGGACAGAGTTGTTATTGGAGACAGGCGCGTTCTTGGTCAAAGCTCGGCGCTTTTACGAGAGATGTGGATTTGTTCAGTGCGAGTTGTTCGGAGGATACACTGAAGCGCAGAATAGCGTGTCCTACAAGAAAGAGCTCTTAGTCATGTGAGACTTTCGAATAGACTGTGTATAAACGCTCGATCGACTGTCGAGTGCAATGGAGTCAGCGTTTAATGATCGGAAGTCGCAACTCCATGAGGAAAATCAACAGTTGATTTTAAAGACCTCGCGCCTCGCTATGGCTGTCTTCATGTCAGTTCTGTGCAAAAAGCCGACATTTGAAACAGTATGATGCCAAAGGCTCGCTAGAAGCCATGATTGCTAGAATGGAGGGTTCTAACCTTGCCTCTATCTCGACTCATCATCCGCTGCAAAGTCTCGCCCTTGTTCTGCCCTGCCACCTCTGAGAGTACTATTGGCCTCAGCCTTCGTCAAGTCTCCACTCTGAGGCTGCGTAGAGCCACTCTTGTCTCCACTGGTGTGACTTTCGTTGTGGTATGAATGTTTGGCAGAGGCAGTCGCATCATTTGAAACGTCCGAACCATTGCCCTTGGAGCCATCCTTATCGCCATGCAGTTCGTGTGTTGCAGGATTGCCAGCTTCAGCGCCTGATTTCATGGCGTGGTTGGAATCAATCCTATTCTCGCCTCTGTCCTCATCCCTGATCCACTTCTGCAGTTCCGTTGCTGTAGGCTTGAAGTGCATCCAGATTTCGTCTCCGGTAGTGTACTTCGCCTCGCCCGTCTTGTTCTTCTGCTTGAAGTGCCTCTGCACACCAGTGGTGAGACGTGTGCGGAACTCATGTGGTACCTTCAGCCTAGCAGCGATCCACTGATCAGTTGGTCGATGCTCGTCGGGCACTTCTTCGAGAAGCTCTGTTCCTAGCAAGCCTTCGTCCGTCATGGCACGGTTGATCAATGACTTGCCTGCGCCAGCATCCGGAGCCACTAGGCGCAGGAACTCAAGTGATGCGCTTATGTTGAGGTCGATTGCCCGCTGAGGATGCACTGTAGCCTTCATGAGGAGTTCGGTAATGCCTCTGTATAGAAGCGAGAAGTCAGATTGGCTGATGTGGACGGATCCTCGCACAGTCAACAGGTACGCGGGTGCGCCACTTTCTTTTGTCTCCTTCATCAACGACATAACAGCATCGAAGTTCTGCTGCCAGTACATGAAGGCTTCGCTGTTGATGCCCAGGAGTGGCAGATGTATACGGTGTTCGGGTGCTTCTGCGGGCGGTTTGATTGGGGCTCCCCATATGTCGTAGATGATCCCCGCCTGTACGTTTTTGAATCGATCGGTGTGTCGCAGCACCTCCACCACAGTAGCGGCGCCAAAGCTGTGCCCAGCTATCGTCATCTTGTCAATGTGAAACCTATTCTTCCACTGCTCCCAGTTCACGCCTTTCAAACCTCGTGAAGAGCCCCCCACAAAGCCTTCACTTCGCAGGTTCTGGCGAGCAACCTCCTCGCCATCGCCAGAACAGATCTTCTTGAGCACATTGTAGGCTTCCTCAAGTTCACACAATCTTAGTTCGATTTGAGCGTTTCGCAACTCTTGATCGACACCCTGCTCGTTGTTGGGTGCTGTATCCATTCGATTGCCTTTGGGAAAGATGTAGTCCTGTGGAAAGTCAGCACGAGATTCTGGGGGTGTTTCGACAGTGTACGGACGATATTATGATGACCCTTTCGAAGCTCTTCCTCCGTATGGTCCACATCTTTCCATCGCCCCCATTCTGCCTCGCAATCCTTGTCGCCCTCACAGTCTGCCTTGTTTGCCTTCGCTCCTCCCTTATGGTCCTTGCTTCGTGTATCTTGCTTCCGGTGGTTGACGAATGTTCTCGGTCCTGATCCATCGCGATGTTCGACTGCACACACAACGAAGCCATAGCTTGCGAACTCGGAACACAAGCTTGAATACGCCGTCCGAGTGCCTCCAAGACCATGACTGAACATCAACAGAGGGAAGACTGGCTCACCATCATGACCCTCTGGAGGAGGCCCCTCCTGATTCTTAATCTTGTAGCCGTTTTGCTTGTAGTTGCCCGAGGGGGGCCAATGCTTCGCTGGCGGGCTGTTGCGAAACCCCCGTAGTTTGGTCAGCATGGAAGTTGCGCCCAAGAAACTGATCAAAGTCCAGTCCGGAATGCCAGCAAAGTGTGCGTAGCCTCGTGCTGTCTGCATCCTTGGTCGAGGTAGCCATGTCTCGCGGCTCCAATGCTTGTGCCCTGCTGGATCCTGTCCCTCGCCGGAGCCGAACGCTGCAGGGTAATACATGGTGAAGAGCACCGTTTCCAGCTGCAATAGATGCCGCCCGTCTCGCTTGATGTCGGATATAGTTCGTGGATTCTCGACCGGGACTTCAATTTCCATATTCGCGATCGAATACGGGCCTGAAGAGGGTGGAAGCGTGCCCTGGGGAAAGGGTAACCGGTCTCGTAGTGATTTCGCGGGTCGTGAACGGGGCTTCTTCGCGTTTGGGACCTGCCCTGAGGACCCTCCGCCAATTGTGCTGTTGCGGCGATCATTTTGCGGTTTGTTGCCAGTGATACGCGTCGTCTTCCGTTCAAGGAAAGACATGATGGGTATTGGGGGCTGTAGGCAGTTTGCAGGGCGGTATGAGGTGGTTCAGAAGATGAAACAAACAATGCACTCTCAACTCAGCGTCGATCGATCGTGAATGTGAAGAGACAGGCGATGTGCCCATTCAAGCACGCCGCGCCGTACTTGTCAGAGCGAACGAGAGCTTGAGACATGCTTATTGACGTTAAGGCAGGCAGTGCAGAGGTGTCGAGCGGGTCCTCCGGACACTTACAGTGTTAGGCGCGTTGTTGGCTCAGTATCTAGTTCACATGTGATGTCATGGTGTCGCGCTTTCCTCACCGAAAATTACACGGGCCACATGTTCGAGACTGGAGAAATTATTTTTGGGAGCGTTCGACGAATAGCATTCGAGAAGTATGATATTTGATTTGCAAAGGCATGCAATGTTTTGATCTCTCCTCTCGGAATTCGAGCCCTCTGCAATATGCTAAATCACTTCCAGAGTCCTTTGCACCCTTCAGTGTCGAAGTCTGCCATAGCCGACCGTAGCTGTGTCACAGCTCACCTGTTTGCAGCCCTTTGCAGCCCACGCGTAGGAAGATCTTAAAACGACCTGGATCTTTACTCATATCCGTCCTCTACAATGAGGTCCATCCGCAGGGATGATGACTTCTGCCAGCTCAGGCTTGCGCGCACGACGCTGCCAATCCGGCAATCGAGCGCTCGAGCTCGAGTCCATGGCCTCTTGAGATTCCTCCTTGTGTTTAGGTATCATTTGATTCGTTGGTATCCACCCTTCATGCTGACTTTTGAGCAAACTCGGGCTTGACTTCCATCGTGTTCTGCACGTGGTTTTTGAGCGCTGCCCATCGATCTTGTACACCACCCGTGCTGCTGCCTGCCAGTTGCGCCAAGTTCTTGTTGAAGCGGTCCATCTCTGTCTTAACCAGCTTCTCCTTCCTCTTGGTAGCTCCTGGTCTCGACTTCAAGCTTTTGCGCTGGATCTTGGCCTGCCCGACCTCCACCTCGCCATCTGCACCTCCCTCCTCGAGTCCTGGCAGCGCATCGGCGAGTGACTCGAGGTTTGCTACGAGCTTTTTGTTCGGTCGCCGCCGCTTCTGTGTCTTCGCGCCCGACTTTTCGATTTTACTGACGAACGATGAGTGCTTGATCTTCTGTTTGTCTTTTTTCGAAGACGCAAATCCGCTCTCGAAATCGTCTGGCTTGGGGAGTGCGGCAGGGACTGGACGAGCGGCGCGCGCTGACTTTGCTCGCGCTGTCATGCGCTTCTTGATAGGCGCCTGTTTTTAATTTAGCCATAGCAAATGTGAGAAGACCTCGATTGACTTACCATTGCTGTGTCACTGGCAGTAGAAGCGAACCGTACGCAAGGCGAGGACTTGCGCGGGAGAAATTAAGAACAGCTTATCTTATCTTAGCGCCTTCCTTTGCTGCGCCGCTTCTCCAATCCAGGGCTGCGCACTTCTTCCTGGTCTAATACTACCGAATCATCATTCATCACTTGAGCTTCCTAGCAAGCATCAAAGGGAGCACAAGATCTGTCTGTGAATTTTGTCTTTTCTTTTTTGTATGAATCGACAGCTACGGATTCTCACATATGAGCATTTGCCTGTTATCGTTGACCTTCGACAGCACAGAGGGCAAGACCACGTGAAGTCCCTTGGACACCGAAAAGACCGAGCAGACAACGATGAAAACCTGGCTCAGCTCGGTGTGACCCCGACCGCAATTGATGACCTAATGCGATTAAGCCCCTATCCAAAGGGATTCAATCTTTCGGCCCTTCGATCAAGTTCTTGATTCCCTCACCACTCGCCGTCTTGTCCCAAGCTTTGGTAGCATCTTCGAACGGCGTCACTGAACTCAACAGCGGCTTCACCTGTACAAGGCCTTTCGTGATCAACTTGACTGCCAACTCGTAGTCGCCTGCCCCATACCTAAAGCAACCCCGGAACATCAATTCTTTGTTGCTCACTGCCACGATGGGAAACTCGATCTTAGCCTTCCCAACACCCGTCTGCACATACTTGCCTCCGGGTCTGAGCAAGTGAATACCCATGTTGATACTTGACGCTGCACCCGAAGCTTCGATCACCGTGTCGACCTTGCCACCCGTTGTGTCGATGCCGAACTCTTCGAGCCCAAACTCGGTTAGTAACTTTGCAGCATCGTCTTCAGGGGTGCTCTTGACGTCTGCACAGAACGCCTCGACGCCCAGATAGCTTCTCGCAAACTCGAGTTTCCTCTCCAAGATATCCACCAGGATGATGCGATGCGCGCCAAACTGCCGCGCAACAGCTGCAACAAGCAGTCCGATTGTCCCTGACACCAGTATCAGCGCTGCAACAAGACGCATCGATGGTAGGAAACTCGACACTCACCACTGCCCATCACAACCACCGTCTCGCCCGGCCTTACGTCCGCCAACTTCACCGCATGCACAGCCACGCTCGTCGGCTCGACCAGCACCGCCTCCTCCAAGCTAATCTCCTCATCGATCTTGTACACGAAGTCCTCGCTGATGCGGAAGAACTTGCACAGCGTGCCCTGCGTATCCGGCGGCCCGGGGGCTGCAGCAAACCGCATCTGGCGACACAAGTGGTACGTTCCGTTTTTGCAGGCGGCACAGAGGCGACACGGGGTGCCAGGTTCGATGGCCACGCGGTCGCCGACCGAGACGCTGGATACGCCGGATCCGATGCTGTGAACTGTGCCTGAGGCTTCGTGGCCCATTACTATGCCTGTGCTGGGGTTGACGGATTTGCCAATGCCGCCGTGGTGCCAGAAGTGGACCTGTGTGTGTCAGCATGGTGCCCATGTGCATGTGAGTGTAAAGACGGGCTGGGGTTTGCACTTGTGGAGATTGTGCGCCAGAAGTGAATTGATGGTAGGTATTGCCTCTATAACTTACATCGCTGCCGCATACGCCGACGTATGCGATGCGGACAAGCACATCATGGGGATCTGTCAGTTTCGGTACCTCTTTGTCTTCGAGTTTTGCGTCTTTGGCACCGTAGAGGACTATCGACGGATTCTGCATTTCTTTGATTAGGTGTAATGTAACCTTAAACGAAATGTTCAATGGGTCGAGCGTGTTGCTATACGGTATGGTTCAGATAATCACCAAACCAAGGGCATAAATTTGGTTCGAGACATGTCTGATTGCTCCTCCCAGACTGTTTAAAACTCCGCTCTACCACCCATGCTTACCGGCTGACAGTCGCCCGTTCTTGATGTGGGGAGACAGACGCGTGTAATGTGCCCCGCTTTTTCTGTGGAGGAACAGAAGCTCTACAAAGCCATGACGTAGTCAGTAAGCTTCAGGCCCTGATCGTTGATCAATCCGCGATGCTTCTGTGGAGTGTGTCTCCGACTCATCTCTTCAGTCTTATTCTGCGATGAAGATCGTCAGTGTCGTTCGATGGATGCATTATTGTCCAAGTCTCCAGTATCTTCTGACGCTGTAGACGCCATAACGTGACATGCCTGGAGACACCTCTCTATGTAGAATCTATTCATGAATCTAAGCTTCTGTCTCAATGCACGCTGAATCCTCACCAATGCCTTGAACGCCGTCTACAGCCAACCGTCCCTCTACACCCAACCAATCTTGTACAGATTGTAACCCTTCTCATCGCCCCTTCCAACGCCTCTCCGCTTTTCAAGTGAGCTCCGCTCTAGAATCTTGAATATCCGACCTTGCCCATCTCTAGGGCAAAGCTCCGGCACAAATGCTGCCTCGACAGTATCTGGTATGCCTTCGAACTTGCCATTTTGTCTGACGGTGACGATCAACCAGAAAATGCCGTCATCTGTGATGAGATGGGCAGCACAGTCGCGCAGCCAGGCGGCATGTTGAGGTGCGTAGACAACGTCTGCAGCGATAAGCAGCTCTGACGACGACTCCAGATCGGGCGGTGGCGTGGACCAATCCAATGCCATAGCACTCACTGGCATGTTGACGTTCTCGCCTGGGGGGAGGTTGGTGTTGATGTTCTCCTGCAGATTGGCCAGAACGGTGGGATGATAGTCCGTCGCAGAGATACCGGTAGGGTATACACTCAGACGGGGCAACAACTTTGCCAGTGTCAGGCTGACGAGTCCAGTGCCAGCACCGAGCTCGATGATCGAAGGCCGTTCAGGGAGTGATGTCGAAGTGAGGCCGAAGCGCTTGGGGTCGGCGCACATCATACTGCTCAGTACGATGCTCGCACCCCAAGACTGCAGGCCGACATCAGTGTGGTCGGTGCCAGTCAGAGGTGCATCGTTCAACGTTACTTCTATCGGTGTACCGAGATCGGTTAGGAATGAGAATTCGCGAGTCAAAGCCTCCTCTTCCTCATCATTCGTCGAGTCCGAGAACGAAGACAAGATGAACGCAGCGTCGTCCACTATCTGACCCTTCGCTTCCTCGGTCATATCCATCTCTTCCACTCTCGATATCAATGATGTGAGCCATCTTGTCGCAAAGGTGCGCTCAAAAGGGTCTGCACGCACAGCTGCCGTCACCTCTTCAGCAGCGGCCTCAAGGTCTTCGTCTTCATCCTGTGAAACGTAACCGGAATCTGCTGGCACGGGCGTAAAGACACCGGACGCTGTTGAGAGGTCCTTGCGCCGGGCGCTAGTCTTTGGCAAAACAGGTAAACGCAGGGGGCAGTAGAGTGTCTGGAGAGCACGTAACGCCGCGTTGACTTGCTCTTCACTTGCGCTGATCAAGGAGCGGACGGGAGGAAGGCTGCTTGAAGGCGGCAGGCAAGGGCCTGGATGGTAGGTCATCTGATAGTTGAATCTGAAGGAGTGCACCGTCGCAATGAAAGAACGAGTCTGGGGTAAGTGACAGGAAGGAACGACGTGGGGAAGTGGAAACAACGATAAGAGATAAGAAAGGGATACGGTAAGGGAAGGCACTTTTGACGATAGTCAGTCTAGCCTCACGCTCGGGCATTGTCGCTGATGCGGAAATTTTTCACCGCTTGTCATTTGGCATCGTGGGCGATTGTGTGGGTCCGAGTGGTTGCATGCTGTTGGACCGCGGCAGGACACACTGGACTTGTTTATCCAGTGAAAGCACATTGTATGAAACATAGTATCGGTGTCAACTCTCGAAGGGCGCCGCTGCTGAGGAAGGGCTGCATCGTGAGATGTCCGGCAGATCTGTGTTCGTTCGCGATTCCATGTCGCCACGTGCCGGCGCTAGCTTACTTTGGCAAGTGGGATCCAGAAATACTTCGTCGTCATTTCCTCGTGGCAATGTGCCCTGAACATCATCTCTTGGTATACTCAATGCGGCACTCTTGCACGAAGTATCGATCGCAGCGCTAGAGGCTTGGACGGAGACCATCGGCCGCCCAGCCTTTTCCAACATGCCAATGTACTCATGTGGCACTCACAGTGACGAAGCATAGGAGCTCTCAAGACCCCAAAAACATCCGCATCTCAAGTCGAATAGCTTTGTGGAATAGACACGTTTTCGAATTGTAGAGCTTTGATCACCCAAACCTCCTACATCAATCTTGACGCGTTCCCGGATGCTAGCGGACAGCTCTGGGTACTTCCTCCGCAGATTCTCCAGCTCCCACGCATGCCTCGTAAGCAAGTATCTCGAGATGCTCCAGAACATCCAGCAAAGGACCCATGCGTAGCCCATTGCCCTCTCCAATCTCACCATCGTTCCTTCTCCAAGCCGGACCCGTAGCTGCCCGCTCAAGCTAGACCGCGACCAAAATCGCTGCACCGCTCCCTCAACAACAAAGGGCAACATCTGAGCGCCGTACCACATCGCCACCGTCCCAGTCTCTCCACGTCCTTCAGTCTGCACATACCTCACAAGCGAATGCAGCAACCCACTGACCGCAAACACGGCCGCATTCTCCACAAATCTCCTTGCACCGCTCTTCCTCATTTCCAATGCGCCCCTCGTGACAAGCTTAAAATGCGCCGTAAAACTCGAGTTGATAAAGTCATGCCAGTACAACCCCCAATACGCGCGAACGCTTGAGCAGTCCGTCATTTGCCCGAATAAAGACAAAGACCACTCTGAAGGTCCATCGAAGCGGAAAATTCCGACCCACAACACTGCGAACACCCAGTACACGGACTCGAAGTACAGCATGTCGCCGATGCAGACGTCCCACGTCATCATAGCCCTTAGCCTTAGCTCGTCGATCGTGAGCGAGTAGGGCAGACGGCGGATGAACGACTCTGGCGGGTAGGTTGTTGGCGGTACGATGTATGTGTCGTAGACGTGGTTAAAGGCGATGAATATGACTGCTTTCGTCAGATGTCGGAGACAGAACTCGAAGTGATTGAGATCATGTTGTGACTCGCGACGCCGTCTGAGTGCGGTGATGCCCAAGAGCTGGCTGCGCGGCTTGCTCTTCATGCTTCTCTTTATCCAGTGCTCAGTGGGTTGATGGAGGCGTGTAATACTCTCCCAGATGTCGCGTGTACAATACTTTGCCCGCCCACCGCAATCTCCCTCTCCACTCAGCCCTCTGTTTGACGTTCGGGGCCACTCGAACGAGAAGGCATACATAGCTCATGTAAGCCAGCCAGATATAGAGCATCCGGCCGAACGTATCGTTCACTGAATACCAGGGCGTAAGAGAGAGGTGGTACCTGAACGCATAGAGTGTTGGGACGCAGAGGAGGAGAAATGCGAGATATCGATGGCGCGGCGGATAGGCGAGTATGTAGAGCCCATAAGTCATGGCGAGACCCTGGTTCAGGAGAGGTATGAAACTGGCGGCTAGTGTCGACGCTTGGAAGTATGGCATTGTTAGCGGATGCTGTTAGGACAATGGTCGAGTGGAGAAGGAGAGAAGAGAAGGAGAGGTGTTGCAAGAAGCGCTCCAGAGGCGGGAGCAAATCACACAGGGCCCGGGTCTTTCACTCAAGTTCGGGTTCGCTCCGACAGCGCGATTACGGTAAAGGTGAAGTGGACTGCTGCCCATCTGCTGATTTCACTCTTGTGAATGATTCTTTGCACGATCGCTGGATGCTCGAGCAAAGCCATTCGCGACGATCGTGAGAAGTCTTCCGTTGGTAGAAATTCTGGCCGATCCGAGGTTTAGTCCCCAGTACTTGCAGCTACAGGTCAGCTCGATCAAGAGGCCCAGGGGCTGCATGACTTTGAGCTGTACGATCAGATCTTTCGAGCCAGTCGAAGCTCAATAGCTGTTACCAAGTTCACCCTGGATGTACTTATGCACATCTGATCAATGCACAGATACCCTCCCTCGTCTCAACTCTCATGTCAAGAAGAAAGTGTTAAAGATCGCTCTGAAGAAGCAAATATTCACCATCGACAGTGATGGAGGAAGTCAAACTCGCCGCACCAAGTATACCCCAAGGCCAAAACCCACCGCAGACGTGTTCACTCGAGGACGAACTTGCGGCACCAGTATCTCTGTCCGATTCTCCTGATCTTTCGCAGACAAATCCGTCATTTCCAAAAATCTCGGTGCCTGTACTCGAAGGCTTTCGGGATCGAACGCATGGCAGGGTATCCTCGATGACAGCCGGTGTGCTGTTATATAGTCCTGTGTTACTATTGCAAGCGACAGACTTTGTGAGGACTCAGAGACGGGCGCAGCGTGTTGAGAGATGTGAGATGTTTGACTGCTGCAGATTCGAGGTGGCAGGTCCAAGCGCAGGCAGATGCGCTCAGTGCCTGCATTTCTCTTGGGATGGTTGCTGCCATTAGCGGGCCTGGCATCGTGCACATATGTCACGAGACCTTTTTGACTGTCAATTCGACATAACCACACTCTAAAGAGATGATGTGAGCAGCGGCACAACACGCCTAGGAAGAAGACGTTTGTAAGTGGAAACGTCGAACAATTCTCAAGCTGGGGTCTGCAGACGCTAGCAATATACAGCTTCTGGTGCGTGCGTCATCCTCTTAAGCTCCTTTAACTTCTCTTTGTTGATCATAATCTGATATCCATCTTCCATCATCATAGACAGTAAGTAACATGCTGCGAACTTACGCGCGCCCGACGCGTTCGCTCAAAACATTACCCATCGTCCGAAAACAGACGAGGCTGCCGGTCTCGCTGCACCTACGTCATCCTGCCATACGCAGCGAACGAGAACATGTGGAGCACATGGATTCGCGCCAGGTAGCGCCCACACGTGTTTGTGTCGCGAAACACTCGTTCTGCGGAATGCTGTCATCAGCCGCCTCTACACTCGACTAGACGGCCTGCGCCGCTCTGTAGATCTTTTCGACATGCCATCTGCGGTCCGGCGCTCACGTCAGCCACCGCACAGCCTCGTATAGGTATTTCTCCGTACCTGCCGCTACACGACAAGCTTTGGTGGCTATTCTTGTCTCACAGACGACCAAAGATGGCGCGCATTCTCCTGTCAACGGACCATTGGTGGGCCTACCTGCCGTTTCTCATGGTCTGGATCACCGGGTCCACACAAAACAAAGATGATCTGCGCATCATTGAGCCCTACTGCAAAATATATGGAGTAAGGCAGCAATAGCATACGCATGACATGATTTTGTACACTGCAAGCAGACAGCGCATTTAGCTCGCTGACGCATAACCTACGGTGTCTCCGAGCGACCAGCCATCTCCCGGGGGCAACATAAGTATCTTGCTTCTGTTCCTTGCTTCATATAAACGTCCAGCCAACCATTACGTTTCCTTTTGCCAAACCTGTGCAACCCGGATCTTAGACCTCGCTCTATTACCACGTGGAACTACCGAAAACGGCAGCTGCAAGGGATCGGAAGGTACTTGCCAACGCTCTACCGGCAACCGCTTGGATTGTTTACTTTGCGCATTGGACATTCTTCAACCCTTCATCTGGAGCGACGCCCCAATTCTTCGTGCAATACCTTTTCCTTCTGGATATCTTGCATAGCATCAGCCACAGTTCTTCTTGCATCATGTTTATTCGACGCGCTGTTACAGCGCTATCGCTATGTGCTGCCGCACTCGCAGCTCCTACGTAAGTCATGTGTTCATGTATGCATGCCGGCTGCCGTCTATCATCACGATACTCTACGTCACATACCTGCAACTTCTTTCAAACCAGTGATGGTCGCTGTCACGATTCAAAGTACTCACTAGCAACAGCGAGAGACGAAAGGTTGACTTCAACTGGGGCAGCGAGACGATTCGCGGCGTCAATATCGGTGGCTGGCTAGTCCTCGAACCGTAAGTGATTGGTCCTATGACTGGGCTACGTAATGCTGAGAACCATGTAGTTGGATCACACCTTCCCTCTTCGATAAGGCCAATCAGGGGCGCCCCCAGAAAGACATTATCGACGAATACACTGTAAGAGCGTCCACTCTGTTGCCGACCAAACGACTGACGCAACAACAGCTGGGCGAGAAACTTGGCCATGATGCTGCACTCGCCGTGCTCCGCGACCACTGGAACACATTCGTCACATGGCAAGACTTCAAGAGAATCAAGGATGCTGGTTTCAACATCGTCCGGATACCTATCGGCTACTGGGCGTACGACACATTTGGCTCACCATATGTAGAAGGCGCGAAAGTGTACATTGACGCCTCCATCGACTGGGCTCGAAGCTTAGGGCTGAAGATTGTCATTGACCTACACGGTGCACCAGGATCGCAGAATGGCTTCGATAACTCTGGCCAGCGACTGGACGTCCCAAAATGGCAGTCTGGTGAAACAGTCAAGCAGACCTTGCAAGTCTTGAAGACCATCTCTGACCAATATGCACAAACAAAATACCAGGACGTTATTGTGGGCATCCAGCTCCTGAATGAACCAGCGATGTACAACGACAACATCAGCGAGGACGTGACTCGTCAATTCTACCGCGATGGATATGGCCAGGTCCGCGATACCTCCGACACAACCGTCATCCTGCACGACGGCTTCATAAGACCAAATGAATGGAACGGGTACCTGACGCCATCCGACAACAACGCTCAAAACGTCGCAATGGACCATCACGAATACCAGATCTTCAACAACGACCTTATTCAGCTTAAGCCTTCTCAACACAACCACCAAGTATGCGACCTCGCAGACGCCTATGGCGGCGCAGACAAGTGGACGTTCGTTGGTGAATGGACCGGTGCCATGACAGATTGTGCAAAGTACCTCAACGGCCTTGGACGCGGTGCTCGTTACGATGGCAGCTATCTTGGTGCTCCGTACCAGGGCGATTGCAGTTTCGCAAACGATGTCAGCAAGTGGAGTCAGACACAGAAGGACGATACCCGCAAATACATCGAGACTCAGATCTCAGCCTTTGAAGCGAAGACACAGGGATGGTTCTTCTGGAACTTCAAGACTGAGAATGCATTCGAGTGGGATGCGCTCGCACTCGTTGATGCTGGCGTCTTTCCAGCAATAAGGAACGGTCAAGTTGAGTACAAGTATCCCAAGGTCTGTACGAACTTCTACTAGGTGCGAAGCATACGGGAATTTCACAAGGTCTGGGGATGGTAAGGCCTCCCATCCGGCGCCTCACCGTCTGTTAAGCTCCGGTGAAAATGTAGGTAGGCATTGTTACGCATGCAAATATATGTCCGTAGACGATATCGGAGCGTCACATGCGACCAACACTTGTCGCTATCGTTCAGTTTGCACTCGCTCCAAAACTCCATCTCTACGGTCATACAAAGCCCCGCAATACTTACACAATGCAGTCTTGACGCACCGTGGAGCCGGTCGCGTGTTGCCCAGAGATGGATATGCTTTTCCGCCCAGACACTTGACCTAATACACCCATTCCCATTCGTCGTATCTACCATCCTGCAAGCCACATTACCCAACGAAGCATTCCGCCCCGGCACAACTGCAATATGACCATCAACCCGCTTGGCACGGTCTCAGAACTGCTCCCGACAGCCTGACCATTGCTGTGCCCCAGTCTGCAATTACTACTGGTCTTTCCGGGGGCGGGACCAGCACAGATCGCCCACGCGCTGCACGCCCACGCCGTGCAGGGATCCTTCACTGTCCTCACCGTTGTATGCGTGCGGGGTAAGCTTGGGAATGCTGGGGTAGCAGCGGTGCCAAGTGATTGCGGAACTATCGCCAAGGCTGTTGCACGCGAGAGAGGTGTACTACATAATGTAGAGCGTTGCATTCCCTGGTGTTTCTGTCCCAGGCCAGCTCTGCACGTATATCCCCACTGTTGCTCCCAGCGATCCGGCGACGACCCACTTCCCCGGCCCCACTGTTCTGTGTTCAAGAGAAAAAGAGAAGAGGAGAGAAGCCAGTATGGCGGCTAAACCCCAAGATGCAATCATCCAGAACGAGAAGAGTACGCGGCACTATGACGAGAAAGCCGGTCTGGAGAGCATCAAGCCTGTCGCTGGCGGCAATGTAGACTACACAGGCAGTGTAGCGAAGACGGATCCCAGAGAGATTGCGCTCGTACGGAAAATCGACTGGAGACTTATGGTACGCAAACGGCCCCGCACGCTTTTGAAGGGCGATTACGTTTGTGGGAGACAAGTCTGACTGTAGTGTAGCCTACGCTGTGCACCATGTACTTCCTTGTAAGTCTCCCCATCACTGTGGTTCGGACAGGAGCTGGACGAAGGCGCACGACAAGAACGCGCAAGCTTCGCCAAGAAAGCTTTCTCCTCGTCTCCATATTCGGCAGCAGTATCACCTTTCTAACAGCAGTAGAACTACGTCGACCGCAACGCCATCGCGCAAGCGCGCCTCAACAACCTCGAGCGCGACCTGGGGATGACAGGCGTGCAGTTCAACACCACCGTGTCTATCCTGTTCGTTGGCTACGTGCTCATGCAGGTCCCCTCCAACATGCTGATCACACGCATCAAGCCGGGCGTGTACATGAGCGCGTGGATGCTGGTGTGGGCCGTAGTGTCGGGGTGTACTGCGCTGGTGCAGAATTTCGGCGGCCTGGTCGCGTGTAGGTTCTTCTTGGGGATTACGGAGGCCCCATTTTATCCGGGTGCGACGTATATGTTGAGTATCTTCTATACGCGGAAAGGTATGTCGAGTCCACGCTAGCGAAGATGTATGTGCGTTTGTGGGATGGGCTGACCAGAACAGAGGTTGCTACGCGGATTGCCTTGTTGTATTGTGCCCAGATTCTTGCAACTGGGTTCTCGGGGCTGATTGCTGCGGGTGTGTTTGCTGGTATGGATGGGCTTCGAGGCATCGCTGGTTGGCGATGGCTGTTCATTGTGTAAGTGTCGGTCCAACAGGCAGTCCCGGTTGTAACTAACGTATATCAGTGAGGGCGCAGTGACAGCCTTTGTAGCCATCTTTGGCTTCTTCTTGCTCCCTAATACTCCTCTGACGACCTCCTGGTTGACCCCCGAGGAGCGCCAAATGGCCCACGATCGCATGGAACGCGACCGCGTCGGCGATGCGGGAGAGAAGGTCAGCATGATGGAAGGCCTCAAGCAGGCGTGCAAAGACAAGCGCACCTGGTTGTTCTGTTTGATGCAAAACTTCCATCTGAGCGCCTGCTCGTTCAATTCATTCTTCCCGACGTAAGTTGCCCGCCAACGATACACCGGGAAGCCACAACGTTAACACTGTCACCAGCGTCGTCAAGACCCTGGGCTTCAACCGCACCATCACCCTCGTCTTGACCTGCCCGCCGTTTCTCTTCGCTGGCGCCGCAGGAATCATGACAGGTTGGAGTTCCGGACGGCTGCACGAGCGTACCTGGCACATCACCGCAGGTCTGTCGGTCGCTATTGTCGGATTCGTGATCGCAGCCAGCACCATGAATACGGCCGGGCGCTACATCGCATGTTTCATCTTCCCCGTAGGCGCGTACTCGGTCAACTCAGTCATCATCGGCTGGGCGTCGTCGACTCTGAGCCAGACAAAAGAGAAGAAGGCGGTTGTGCTGGCGATGACGAATGTGGGAGGGCAGATTGGGTATATCTACGGCGCGTACTTGTGGCCGGACTCGGACTCGCCGCGTTTTGGTATTGGGTTTGGCGCGTCTGCGGGCTTTGCGTTGCTCAGTATTGCGTGCGCATGGGCGATTCGTGTGCTATTGATCAAGGAGAACAAGAAGTTGAGGGAGTCGACAGATGAGCACATCAACTTGTACGGATACTAAGGATGTTAGACAGGAACAGAGGCAGGTCTGCTCAGAGAACGCGAAGAAGTAGATAGCGACGGCCAAGGAGATCAGAAATGCAGTCATGACTTTCAGAACCTCGTCTTTGCATGATTTGTGACGTCAAATGAAAGCTGCTCCTGTCAAAACTTTGTTCATGAAATTGTGACTCCAAGGGGAAGATCGCAGTGTTTGGTCGTGGAACAAACTTCAGACTCGCTGCGCTGTTATGGTGGACATGGCGTCGAGACTAGGCAGAGACCAGCAGTGGTGCCGGGCAATTGAAGCGAGGAGAGACAGGCAGAGGAAGGGCGAGCAGCAGGAGAGAAGACCACCAGGCGTAGTAGATACCACTATGATGCCCCAACGAATGGACCCTTTAGGCACTAGCAGCAGAGGCGCAGATACGCAGACTTTTGCTAATGGAAGGCCCAGCAAAGGGTATCTGGAGCGCCTGAGAGCAGAAGCTGGGGGCACTCACCAGCAGCCTCAAAGGCAGCGCCCAGGTGCAGCCAGCAGAGATGAAGGGTGCCAGAGCTGAAAGACGAGCGCCCAGGTCAGCGCCTTGCTGGCGATGGCAGTGAGCGGAAAGGGGCCCGGCAGCACCGACCCAGCAGCTTTGGCGGGCTCTCGCTGCTTCTGCGGGCAGTCAGCGCGGCGCTGCAGTGCACAAAGCGCGTGTCAAAGCAATTATGCAATGCGTTTGCTGGGACAGATATGAATGCAAATGGCACCAGACACACGCACTTGCTTTACTGGGACCAGGCGTGCAAATGCAGCCTGCTGGCGTGCTGCAGCGCTGTGTGCGTGGGCGCTGCGCTGACTGCCTCCACGATAGGCTTTGTGGCAGACTACTCAGGCTACTTTTCGCAGCTGTATGGCGCATCAATTGTAAACAAGCGCTGCAGGTTCGTAGCGCGTTTTGGGCGGCACCACCCAGCGAACGCAGCCAAAAAGAGGGGGCTGCGTCGCTGGCCGCCCGTCAGATAAGCGGCCGCTGCCCCAACACCAAAATTCCCTCGCCTGCCTTAACACCACCACCGCGCCTGCACCCGCTATTCTCAGCTGCCTCCACGTTCATCATGGCCCGCCCAAAGAAGGTCACTGCCGAAGATGCCGGCGAGCTCATGGTCTCAGTCGAGTCCTACACGCGCACCCGCGATTCTGTAAGTCTAATTACTTTGTTCCACAACGCGCGTCTGCATTGCTTGTGTCGTTCGTAGCTTCCCGCGATGACACGCAGCTTGCGACGCGCCTTCCACCATTACTACCCCGATTTCTATACCCAAGTCGCGTATCATCTTGGTCGCCTGACCTACGCGACTCAATTGCCATGTCTGCGCAAAAGCAGCTCCCATTGCTGCAGCCGCGCTCGAGTGTCTCAAATGCGGTGACCTCATCAACAACGCGCAAGGACTCGAAAACGCCCACCATTAACTCCGAGAACACTGCTAAGACATGCCCCCACCAACAGGTCATCGTCTCGCTCAGCAACCTCCAAGCCGGCCTTGCCCACGTCCAGAGCGGCCTCAACGAGCTCCTGCGCGCTTATCTCGAGCACACTAACAGTGTCATTGCTGGCGAGGATGGTGTTCTGGAGAAGCTCAACCTAGGCAAGGAAATCGCTGCCACCGCCAATGCCACCATTGAGGCTGCCTCCACTGCCAATGGCATCACCCAGGCCATCACTGCCGCCGAAAAGGACAAGCCCGAGGCAGCTGCCGACAAGCCTGGCAAGGGCACCAAGCGCAAGCGCGAGAAGAAGGAGAAGGACCCCAACGCGCCCAAGAAGCCCTTGACCGCAGCCTTCCTGTATGCGCAGACCGCGCGACCCATTGTCCGCGGCGATCTTGAGGCTGCTCTCGGCCCTGACCAGAAGCTCGAGCCCAACGCCGTCAACCTCGAGGTCAACAAGCGCTGGAATGAGATGACTGAGGAGGACAAGGAGGTAAGATTTTGTTCCATTGTATGCACTACGAGCGCGTGCTGACCTGCAACAGACCTGGAGGCAGTCTTACCGCGACTCCATGGAGCAGTGGAAGGAGGAAATGAAGGCTTATACCGCTAGCAAGGGCGTTGCTGCTGCTGACCTGCACGACGATGACGAAGAGGAGGCTGAGGCCGAGGTCGAAATCGAAGCTGCGGCCGATTCTGACGACTCCTCTGAGGAAGATGAGCCCGCGCCTGCTAGGGCACCGTCGCCGCCCGTCAAGACCCCTCGCGCCAACAAGCGCCAGAAGACTGCTGAGAAGCCTGCGGTCAACGGCGCTGACAAGCCCGTTGTCGCCGCCGCCTCGCCTATCCCTCTTCCTCGCTCCACCTCTACAGTAGCTCCTCCCTCTGCCGTCACTGAAACTCCTGCTAAGAAAGAGAAGAAGAAGAAGGAGAAGGCCGCACCACAAGCCATCGCTCCCGCCCCTGCTGCCCCAGCAAAAGAGACCAGCCCTGACGAGGGTAGCAAGAAGAAGTCCAAGAGCAGCCGCAGCACACGTAACAACGAGCCCGAGGCTAGTGCGGATAAGGAGAACGTTGCTGCGCCAGAGAAGGAGAAGAAGAAGCGTGAGAGGAAGCGTAAGAGTGAGGGCGCCGCTGCCTAAGCCTTGAGTACCTTCAGCACCCCATTCTTCTTTCTATGGGGTGTACCGAGCATACGCGATCAATGACTGAAAGTCTCCAAGCAAGCTGCTGTTCCCCGAGCCGAACAATACTGCGGACAACGCCGATGATGCCGCACTCTTGACACCTTGCCGTACGAGCTTGCTCAGCGATGACTACCTTTGAGTCCTACGCCGTAGGCTCTTTGATGATGCGAGCTAGATAGCTCTGCAGTGCCGCGTTCATGTACCTCCATTGTTCATAGCTACTGCGCTTGATCAGAATTGAATGATTGTACAAGAGCATTCCTGATCCATCACCGTGTCACAAGAGGCTGACCGCATCCATTCTGTGACATCTGAATCTCTGAAGCAGCACCTTCACCACCAGTCAGCCGCAGCCTCACCGCACCAACGGCCTCGGCCCGCAATCGCTACCAACAAACGCGCTTTCGCGCCATCACATGCAGGCTAACCCCACTCAACTGCATCCCCACTCCACTAACGAACGACCGCTTTGCTGCTTGACATGCCTGCTGCAGGAGAGGATTTGCGGGAGTACTTGATTGTACCTCCCGCTCCTTCGTCTTCTTCCGCTGTTTCGCATTTGAATCACCTTGCCAGCTCACAGCTCGCTCCTGACTTACGACCCGGCACTCCGCGCTTCCACAAGTCTGCCAACCGCAAGCTTGAGGGCACCACCAAGGAAGTCAACTATGCCACGCATCCCAGTACAGTCGCGTCAGGGCACACTGGCGACGCCCCGGTCGCAGTACCTATGGCTGGTGTTATGAGCCTGGACGACTTTCTGTCTGCAAATCAAGAAGATCATGATGCTTTCTTAGCCGCACGTGAGGAAGCGAATGCACGCCCAGCGAAGAAGAGTAAGACATATCCCTCCAGGCCAGTCCAGCCTGTCGCTGTCGGCGCCAGATCTTCCAAGCATACCATCTTGCTACACGAGAAGTGCCAGGAACTCGCCATCCCACAGCCAGTCTTCATCTATCAAGGAGACGGTGTCACCAAGTTCAGCGTCGAGGTCAGCTTTCCCGGACTCGCCAACGCTGAAGAGCTGCAAGGTCTAAAAGAGGATGGCCGGTTCAACAGCAAGCAGGAAGCGAAGGAAGCAGCGAGCAAATCTGCACTGGCGATTCTGGAGCGATTGGTGGAAGAAGGCCGCGTCACTAAGGCTGGTAAGGCCAAGAAGCCAAAGGGTGAGCCTGCACAGCAGCAGCCAAAAGAAAAAGAAGAACCGGGGGAGAACTTCGTTGGCCAATTGCTCGGTACGTATGATCCTCTCCGTCAGATTCAGTCACTGACATAACTCCACAGAGTTCCAGCGTGTGACCGGTGCGCCTCAGCCCACCTACACAGACTACCAGGTTGGCACACGCTGGGCCTGCCTTGCAGAGATTGAGGGCCACGACAAGCCCTTCGGCTCTCTCGAGGCCCTCTTCGGCTCCAAAAAGATCGCCCATCAACACGCCGCCAGCTGCGCAGTCGCCCACTTCAAAGACGCCGGCACCTGGCCCGACTCCTTTACCGACGTCGGTGGCATCAAAAAGCGCAAAGCTGCCCCCGCCAACGCACCATCCCCTGCCTCTCCCGACGGACGAAAGCCAAGCATAGTCTCGGGTACCGCGGGCGCAGCATCAGCACAGTCCCAGGTCGCGACCCTCGCTCACATGCTGGGCCTCAGCACTCCGGAGTACCAATTCACGTACACCGATCCCAGCGTCTCCGATGTCCACACCGTGTCCTGCTACTTTAAGAACGGCGGCGCTCACGAGGGGCCTATTGGCGAGGTGCGCAATATCTTTGGGAAGAAGAATGCTAAGAATGAGTGTGCTAGGAAGACACTTCAGTACTTGACTAGCTTGAAGAACGAGAGGGAGGCAATTGCGCATAGGCTGATTGCGGGCATCAAGGGCGGCGCGGGAATAGTGAGTGCGGGTGTGGGCATGGCGATGGATGGCGAGGAGAGCATTGCAAAGAAGATAGAGAAGGAAAACAGCGATGATGAATCGGATGTCTATGAGGATGCTATGGAGCACTAGGCAATGGAGCGATGGCGGACAGTGATGGTCGGCGGTATTGCTATCTGCAGTGCAGGTCTGAAAGATGTGCATTGCGTGGTGCTTGGATCCACACAGGCCGTACACAGCGGATGAAAGACGTGGTTCATGGGAGCACACACCGGATTTATTGGTGTCTTTCTGCGACATACCGGCTTGCAATTCCAGCCTCCACTTACACACAACAATCACAACTGGTCTATACAATGTCCCCTCCGCTTCAGTTGCATACGAGCTTGGCCAAGCTACTAGTAGCGTACCAGGCTGCGCCTTCCCCTCCCGGCATCTCAAACTTCAAGCACAGGAAAGGGCAGTCAGTCGGTTGGGACTGCCCAAAACGACGCATGAGCTCAATCTCATTTCCATTCACCGAGTATGCAACGTGCAAACATAAAAAGCGTATCTTATTGGACGACCTCGCAGGTCATGGAGCCGCGTGGCAACGCGTCGCTTCCTGCGTTGAGCATGCAGCGTGACAGCAGCTTGGCTTACCGTTTGACTTGGGTCGTTTCGATTATCTTCATGACTCCTGGAATGATGCGCAACAATGGCTGGCGCTGGACGAGTTTAACAGCTGGAAACTGCGAGGCCGCGTACGCAGCTTTGACTGGCTTGACGCAATTAGTCTGTTGGTGCTCTGGGCAATATTACGTTGTGTTTACATATTGTTTGTGTACGTGGTACGCACGTGCATAGCGACCTGAAGAGGTGGAACATCGACTTGCACGCATCCTCGAGGGCGATGTCGGTGCGGTCTGAGGTAGTCACTCATTCAGAAAGAGGGAAAGAATTACATGTGGTGTGAGAAATTGTGGATCGCTTGCTCGATGGGGAATCTATATCTAGCAGACATATCGTACAGCCCTCTCAGATCGCTTAGAACTTGTAGACCTGGTCCTTGCTGTAGCCCAGCTCCTTCAGGTAGCCCTCGAGCTCACCCTGGTCCTGAGGGCTCTTCTTGCCACCGCTGATAGCTTTGTACATTCCAGGAGGTCCGCAGACGAAGATCTTGATCTTCTCACCCTCCTTAGGCTCGGGAAGAACGGTCTTGAGGAGCTCCTTGGTGACGAAGCCCTTGCCGCCCTGCCATGTCTCAGGTGGGTTGTCGAGGACGTAGAAGGCACGGAATCGCTGGGGGTATGTGTTCTCGAGCTCCTCCCATTCGCGCTTCAGGAGGATGTCCTCCTCAGAGACGTTGCCGAATACGAGGGTAACCTTGGTCTTGTCGTTGGGGTTCTTGAAGATGGCGCGGGCGGTCTGCCACATGGGAGTGATACCAGTTCCACCAGCAATCAGGGCGATGTGCTCGCTGTGAATCAAAATCAGTAAATGCGCGATCTATTTTCCGCGGCTGGAGGTACTCACTGCTTGTTTTCTGACCATTGATATTTCGGGATGGGACCCTTGATGTCCAATCGCTGCCCAGGCTCGAGGTTGTGCATGTGCTCTGACATGGGGCCATCAGGGTACTTCTTGATGATGAAGTCAACGGTACCCTTCTGGTCGACATCAGAGATAGGAGTGTAGGGGCGAATGACGGGCTTCTTCATCTCAGGGCCCTTGTACTTGGTAATGACGGCAGCTGGGTGTTTGTCAGCCATGCGCACTCCTGGAGGCATTCAACGCATCCAACGTACAAGCAACGGAAAGACCGCTCTCTTGGTCCTCCTCAGGCAGCTTGAAAGTAAGCTTCTTGGTGTTGTGGTTGACAATCTCGGACTTCTCGAGGACAAGCGAAAGGAAGCCCTGGTCGCCGCCGGTGAAAGCCTTCTTGACCTCGCCGGTAACGGCGGGGATCTTGCTCTCCTCAGCAGATGGAGGAGCATTTCCCTGCTGGCCAGATGGCGAATCGCCGCCCCTCATGTACAGGTAAGCACCAGCAAGACCAGCGGCGCCAATACCGGTGTAGAGGACGCTGTTGTTACCAGGCTTGGGTGCATCAGAGGCATAACGGCGAACCTGCTGGTGCAGCTGCCTCGCTGGGCGGAAGATCTGTCTGGCGAACATTTTCACAGACCAATTGATAGGATGGGGTGTGTGAAGGTGTAACGGAGGGCGTAAGCAAAGTGCGCCGTCTGGCCGGCAAAGTTGAAGCTCAACGCTTGCGCCAAGGAAAACGTCATCGTTCTTCCGCCCGAACTCCGATCGGCAAACCATCACCACCATTGTGGGCCAGCCTTACAAACTGCCAGGAATATTGATAGGCCCACGATTGATTGTAGCCACCAGAGCTTCTGTTGATTTCCAGAAGTCATGTAAGCTTTTATTAAAGCCCTCCCTCAATTTCGAGATGTCAAGGATGAAATCATTTCTAGCTGCGAATTAAAAGGCAGCCATCTCCCAAGCCTATAATGGCCGGGCTCTTGAGTCAGCGTTTCTCATGATCGTAACAGCTATCATGTTCTCGGAGCCAGCGTGTTGATTCAAATCACCAAACATCCCAGCTGCCATGAATTTGGCCCTCATTGCCGACCTCAAGAGCGAAGAATGGTCTATCGATGGAAATATCAGGTCGAAGGAGGGTGAAGGGTTTAGAAGAAACGAGTTACGGAAAGTGGACAACACGCCTGGGTCAGTGACGGTCTGGCGGAAGTTCTTTCATCTGGCCAGGTCACTTCCACACACGTTCTAGCACCTGCATTTGAACGCAACGACGGCGATTTCATATCCCGAAGATCTTGAGCTGCTTTTTACCCACGCAAGCATCAAGAATCTCCAGGGCGTCATCCTACAGTAACAGCAGCCAAACGACGTCACGTCAGCTGGTCACCATGTTCACTGCGTTGAGCGGCTGGGTCGACAGCGGAGCAAGCAGTTGGTCTTCGATCACTCGGCGACGACACGCGACCTTTGCGGCGCTCACAAGCTTGAGGTGAAGGCAGCTTCGGCCGTCAGGTGCCTTCGCCTCATATTTGCTAGCCCCACAATGTCGCTCTCATTCCCACAGAATCCGGTCCTCGCAGCTCGAGCTTCTCTTCTCACTCTCCTCTTGTCACTATATTACTTGCCTCCATACTTCTTCATACACAGCCCGCGTTTAGCGATCATCCTCCACCATGGCTCGAAAGAACTGTAACCACCCCGTTTTCTCTAGCTTGCGCGCGAGGCTCGTCGCAAACAACATCCACGAATGTCCATCTTGCCGTATTCGCCTTCACGTCTGCGAGATTGAGGAGGTGCAGGCCGCCCTGGGGCGCCGCAATGGCATCTTCGAGTCCAGGAACAAGGCAAGAGAAGCTGAGGAGAGGAAGGACAACAGCGAGAGACTAGCCTATAGTGCGCTGGTGAAACGTTAGAGACTTGCTAAAATCGATCTGTATAAGGACCTTTGTCTGTTCGAGGAGCTGCAAGTAGAGGGAACCACCCGGGCGAGTTGGACGTTACAACTTGACAAGGCTTTCGAGCTTTGGGAGGAAGTCAAGGACGATTGTTGCAGTCTTCCTGGTCACATACATTTGCAGGAGGCGGTCGAAGACGTCGAGAGCGATGAAGAGGACGACTATTTGCAATCTGTTGACTACTGTCAAAAGCAAGGTACGATTTTGTACTCGAAAATACATCTACTTGGCTAAATGTTCCCAGAACTGAGGGATGATGACAGCGATGAGGCTGACGGAGGGTGGCAGACCGTCACATCGAAAGCAAGGCCAATCAAACGACCTTTTGGAGACACAGTTCCAAATCAAGCGACATCCACCATCTGCGACGAAGACAACCATGTGAAAGTGCAGGATCATGACACGACCGCCTGGGTAATTGAGGTCCCTTCGAAGATCGCTCGTGGCTCGTACTGGGACGGACGGAACAGGTTCGGTTTGCTCCGGGACATTGAGCTTGACGAAGATATCGACCCTTTCAACGCTTCAGAAGTCAAGACAGCATCAGAAGTCCTCGATCATCCGGTGGTCACGGATGTCTCCGGAAGCCCACCAACTCAGACTGCGCTTGCAAGCTCCCCACTGAAGCGCAGACGCTCTTCTACGTCGTCAAGCAAATCGCACACACGCAAGCACGTTCACGTTGGCGACAAAGTTACTGTGACTTGCGGTACGGACGCATACAATACAGCGAGTCTCCGTTTGGGCAAAGCTTCTTTCCAGCGACCGCACTTTTCATACACCGCAGCAGAACAGGCACGCAGGCGACACAACTTCTGGCGCCACTCAGCCCTCTATAGACCTCGTACCTGGGCTCTGTCCGGTCACCTCGAGGATGTCAACACCAGCCACTACAAGACAACCTGGATTGAGTACGAAGCCATCATGGATTTGCAGCGCTGGGCAGAAGAGATGGAGAAAGTGACAAAGCAGGCTGAGACTAACGCAAAGTTGGAAGTGTGTGGTGATCCAGGAAACATGCAGATTGGTGTATATGCTCTGCCGTTGGTGCAGTAAGTCTTGGTTGTTTCTGTCTATCGTACACTTGTACCAAATGTCCCATTCAGTCATGGTGGCTGAGGCTCATCGCCCAGGACAACGTGCAACACTAGAAACCCAGGCCTCAAGACACTGTCTCTTACTTCAGCTGAACGGAAGGTATTTAGAGGAAGATGATACCGGTAGAAACGAACAAGTAGAACAATTGTACCATATAAAATGGTGCATTGCCGATCTCCCTGGCCACTGATGTTCTGTATCGCAAGGAGCCTGCCCCATTCGGCGATGCATTTCCACCTAAGCTGAAGCTTGACAATGTCCGAGGTTTAAAACAATCAGTTCACCAGCAACACAAAGCACTCACGATCAAATACAAGTTACCGTATGAAATTAGGGACGAAGGTTGCGTGAGCTGTCACGGATCCTGCGTCTTGAGATATGAAGTGCTGGATGATTTGGACGCCCAACCGGAGTCTACACGCCGGAACTACCACAGCGTGCACGATTCAATGCTATGCAGTTGAGCGATGAAGTAGAAGGACTCCTCAAGTGGCAACTCCAGCACGCCACACATGCTGAGATCCAAGCCGCACATAACATCATCAATCTTCTCTCCGACCGGCGGCCAAACTGGTTCATAGAGCGCCTCGGTCGTCACAATACGAGTGCAGTAAGGAGTAGAGAAATCTCAGAGCTTCTATACGAGCTCAGCAGAGCATTCCTCCCTCGTTGCCACCTAGAGCTTCGATTTCAGTTCTTCACTGGCGGTGAAGGCAGCATCGGATCGACTACTACCAGGAACGGGGTTTCCCTCATTAAGATGAGTAATGTTCATTTCACTGCCGTCGAACCGCAGTGTATTCCCACAGACTATAACATGACCGAAGCTGCCATGGGACGTCTGAACACGTTGGTACATGAGCATGTGTACGCCTTCCTTGACAAGTACCAATGTGAGCGTTGCCCTTCTCTCCGCAGGAACATCAACGATCTGAGCGGTCATGGCCTTGCATGGCAGCGTGTAGCATGCTGGGTTGAGTACGCTGCGATGGACACCGTTGGGCTACCACTGAAGATTGGCAGATTCGAGGCCATCCAGGCGCACTGGCATGACTTCAAGCACTGGCCGTCCCCACGAGAGCTGAAGGAATGGCTACTTGTAGAGGGGTAGTGGACAGAATAGAGTTCAAGGGCTACCTACGTAAATCTGACCATTGTGATGTCTACTCGGGTGCCTTCCCTTTTCCCTTCAGTACCTTCTGCTCTGGTGGTGCACCACTGCCAAACCACTCAGGCGGTCCTTGCTTCATCGTCCGTCTCTCATCCTTCCACCACCTCTTCGCATCCTTCTTTTCGCGTTTCAACGCCCTTCTCTTGGCCTTGAAATCCCTCTTGAGCTCTTTCATGCCTGGCCCCTTCTTTGCCTTTCCTTTGCCCTTGCCAGTGCTCTCTGACTTGTCCTTCAGTTCCCGCTTTCTCTGGCGATAGTCTCGTGTGAGTTCGCGAGCCCGGTCCCGGAACATCCGCTTCTGCGTGCGTCGAGCAGATCTCTTGCTGAAGACGTACTCTTCGGTATCTTTCTTGCGAGTGGCTTCTTTAATAGCAATATCCCGCTCGTGCTCGACCAGCTCACGACTCTTGCCCTTTGATGCTGCGATTTCGGCGTCTTTGTTGATGGCATCGATGCGACTGCGGTATTTCGCCTCGATCTGGTCAAAATCGGAATCTTCTCCGTCCTCATCTGACGAAGAGTCTGACGAGTCGGAAGAAATCGACGAGTCGTCATCGTCATCGTCACCGTCATCGTAGTCCTTGTTCTTCTGATTTTCTAGGCTTTTGGCAGACGGCTTCTCGGATAGCGACTGGGGAACCTTTTCAGGTGGGTATTCATTGGGACCGAGGTTGCGGTAGACACCAGTCTCTTGTCCAGGGACGGCCGCTGGGGCTTCATAAGAGGGTGGGTGGTCATACTGCGGAGGGCCACTCGGCTCTGCAGTACTCGGTCCAGCAGTGGGCATTGGCCGAGCAGGTGGATTGTAGCCTCCACCCCCAGCACTGTACGCCGATGCCCATTGCTCAGTACGTTGTCCGAACTGCTTTCCCATCGCACCGGCTTGTCGTCCAAACTGCTCGCCCCAATTGCCCATTCTCCGACCAAACTCCTCTCCCCATCTGCCCATGTTTTGACCAAAGGCTTGCCAGTCTTGCGAAGATCGGCTTCCTCGTCCACGACGACCGCGGCCTCTGGAGCCGCGTCCAGGACCAAAGGGGCCGTTTCCCGGAGCACCGAATGGGCCATTGCCAGCGGCACCAAACGGCCCATTTCCAGGTGGACCGAAAGGTCCATTGCCTGGTGCTCCAAAGGGTCCCCAAGCTTGGCGTGCTTGACTGCCTCCATTTGTTGCAGCTTCAGGAACAGAGTGGGGCGGGTCATCAACTGTAGAGCCGTTCCTCGTCACGAAGGACGTAGAAGATGAGATGGAGTTTCCTACCTGCCCAACCACAATATTGTGGCTCGATGTGACACGTTGCACAGGAACATGCCCCTCGTAGGCAGGTGCTTCCTCGTGCTCTTGAGGTTCCCCTGCACTTTCGCCCCTCATGCGGTACTCCCAGACCTCTGGCTCATTGGGCCCTTCGTTGGCGCTGACACGATGGGCTTCGATTTGGCTAGCGTCCAGCGCTGTACCGCCATTACGTGCATCGCTCAGAGCGAAGTCATATGATGGCGGCAGGTCTTCATACTGAGGACCTCCAGCTGGACTGTGGATTGGTGTTGGCTCATATTCAGTTGTCGAGTCGTCCGGGCTGGACGTGGCGCGGGGTGTGTGAGGTGGGTTGGATGACGTTGTTGATGACTGCGGGGCAGTTGTAGTATGAAGATTGTCCGCCATGATAATTTCCAAGTCAAATCGATGTGAACTGAGGTTCGAGCTTGAGTCGCGGCGAGCCAAGAGATATACTGCAGGAAGAAGGCTTGAAAGGGTCGGGGGATCCACATTCCGTGATGATGCTGGGGCGCAGCGCAGGGCTGAGCTCCGCTGCTGCCTGGTGGCCTTATGCGACACCAATCGCATCCATGAATCGCAACACCAACGCAAGTAGGTAGTGAGATGCGATTCTTCCTACCTCTGTATACAGTTGATCCTCTTATGCTCTGACCGCAGTCTGTCCCATCAAGGGCCATGTTGTGTTGCACAACATCCGCTTCAACCTGAGGCAGGTGCGGGGCAGTGCAACATCCTCTTTCGAAGTCAGCTCCACCGCCCGGTCCATCCTGACAAGCCCCTCATTGTCTTGAGATGTGACAAGCCCCATCTGTCTTCAATGAACTTGGTTTGATCAGTGCGCCGCTTCATACATGCTTGTAACTCCCATTTACGATTGCGCCTGGAGACAACTGGATACTCCACCTCCAAACATTGTGTACACTGATCGACTTTCACGATGACCAGATAAGATCACGCCTTTGCCAGAGACTTCATCCACATGTCAGATCTGATGTCTGACTGCTATGAGAGCATTCCGCGATCCTGAAACACTTCCTCACTTCATACAAGATCGATTCGCGCTCGTAAGACATGGCGACGAAGCGGCCCACAGTGGCAGTCATAGGTGCAGGTCCAGCAGGTCTTGTGGCCCTTAAGAACTTGGTTGAGGAAGGATTCAATGCCACTGGCTTCGACAAGAACTCATCGGTAGGTGGACTATGGCAATATACAGAAGAAGACAGGACCTCGGTGCTGCGCACTACGGTGGTGAACAACTCGAAACAACGGGTCAGTGATACTGTCGCCAGGATAATCGCTCAGCTGACATTTTTCTAGGGTTGCTTCACTGATTATCCGTACCCTGAAGGTTCGCTGCTGGACTCTGTGCCGCTGAATGGGATCATCGCTGATACTGATCTAGATATCTCATCTTATCCTACAGCTGCCGAGGTGCAGCAGTATCTGGTCAGCTACGCGGAGCACTTCAAACTCGGACCTCATCTGCGCTTGAACGCTACTGTCAATCAGATCACATTCATCGATGACCGTCACCAGTGGGCTGTTCACATTGAGGGCGAAGATGTACAACACTTTGACAAAGTAGTCATTGCCATCGGTGGATTGACCAGTCTGCCCCATGTACCCGAGATTGGAGGCTTGGACAAGTTCATGGGCACTGCCCTCCACTCGAGGGCATTTAAGAAGCCTGAAAGTTTTATAGGGAAGCAAGTCATGGTGGTTGGCTTTGGTAATACAGCAGCAGACACAGCGACAGCACTTGCAGGCCTGACGGAGAAGGTCTACATCGCACACAGAAATGGAGCTCGTATCGTGAGTTTTCTTGGCGTTTAAAGTATATACAATGCTAAAGTGCAATCCCAGATACCTCGAAGAATCAACGGCATACCTATCGATCATGCTATTAGCTGGCGCTTACTGGGAATACAACGCTGGATCATGACCAACTTTCCCGTCTATGGATCGAAGATCTTTGGCGATTCGATCAAGAGCCTGCAAGACAAGAGCTTCAAGCTACGCCCTGAGTGGGGATTTGAGCCCGCTCAAGTAGACGCAATTGTGTCGGACAATCTGGTAGATTACCTCGAGAACGGCCTCATTGAGTCAACCAAAGGCATAAAACGCGTTGTTAGTGACAAACGAGTCGAGCTCGACGACGACAGAGTCGTAGACATCGACGCGTTGATATTCTGCACAGGCTACAAGGCAGACTTCAGTATGCTCGAGCCTCGTTTTGACCCCACCAGTCGCACCGAAGCGGCATGGACGAATGCAAATGGATCCAATAGCAAGCCACTCATTCGCCTATACCACAACGTCTTCTCCCTCGAGAAGCCCGATAGCTTGGCGTTTCTTGGCTATGTACACATTACACTCGTTGGCTTCTTCCAGCGGTCTGACATGGCATCTATGGCTATCACGCAGGTCTGGAAGGGTGCATCATCACTGCCAACAAGAGCTGAGATGACAAAGGCGGTGGACGAGCATCATGCATGGTTGGCACAACAGGCAAATAGTCGGTCCAATGTTTCACCCGGTATGGTCGATGGTCAAACTTGGCTGTGTGCTCTTGATGATCTGGCGGGCACAGGGGTGAATGAGTATCTTGGATGGGGATGGCGAGGATGGTGGTTTTGGGTCACCAACATGAGGCTGTGCAACATACTGAGGGGTGGCATCTGGAGTCCGCACATTCACCGCTTCTTTGATGGGAAGAGAAAGAAATGGGAAGGTGCGAGACAGGCAATCGAAAAGGTCAATAGAGCTGGCGAAACAGCAGGGAAGAGCAAGACTGTTTAAGACAGGCTCCGATTGCACTCACAACAATTCCATCTTGTTGAACTATTCGAGTGAGTAAGACATTCCTCATCTTTACAACCCACAGGCAACCCTACCAATCGCTCATTCCGCCTAGCGACCTGTGGGGTAAACAATGACGTCTCAGTCAAGTCACCTCATGCTCAGCCAAAACTCTGTTTTAAGCGCCGAGAACGCCAGGAAATTGATATGACGCTTGATGAAAACCGGAGTCTCGACTGCTGAGGTCGATTAGATATATCAAAGTGGCGTGCAATGTTGCTGTTGTGAGACAAAAAGTGAACCCCCAACGGTGATCGTCACCGTCAGCAACCAATCGGGTGGCAGCCGCGGCAGGACGAGGAAGTCGCGAAGTTGCGAGATCGAGCTCGAACTTTCTTCTACTTTCACACCACAAATCCCAGCACTCAAATACATTCGGTCGCTAGCTGCAATAGCTGTATCGTCTTTCAAACGAATCGCCAAACAGTCAATTGACTCTTTACGTTGTTAGCAATCGCAATGGCCCAGAGGCTGCATGGCAGCTGCAGCTGTGGTCGGTTTCGCCATGTTGTCGACCTGCCCTCAGAGCACGCTGGACGAGCTGAGTTGCGGTACGACAACTCTTCCGCGTCGCGTAGGTTTCTGCTGTGACTTTGGTGGAGCTTTCGAACATCACGTCATAGCTCCACCCTTAACCAAACGAGAAGCTAACAACAACACAGGCCAACATTCTGCCAGCCCACTCACACTCTGGCTACGCGTACCTCTACCATGGTACACTTCAGCGACGTTCGCGCAATACCCTGACGAGACGCACTCGAGTATTCAGCGCACCTTCACATCGCCGTTCACACCTACCACATCGAACAAGTTTTGCGGATACTGCGGTACACAGCTATCTTCATGGAGCGAGCGCACGCGTGATGAAGCTGAACACATCTGCGTTCCTATCGGCAGCCTGCTTGACGAAGACCAGGAACTGCTGAACACACTTGGATTCTTCGGCGACAGCAGCGACGAGGAGACGACCGTTGCCGAATCGAGATCAACAAATCCTACGCGAACAGTTGCGAGGTCTGAGCCACAGGCGCGTGGTGCTCCATGGTTCGAAGAAATTGTGCGCAACACGAGCTTAGGTCGTTTCAGACAGCAGCGCGGCGGACACTCAGACAATGGTGTTCAGGTCGAATGGGAGGTTACCGAGTGGACAGAGGGCGACGACGACGGTGAGAGTGGCAGCGCCACACCAAGTAAAAGGAAACACGGCGATCTTGAAGCTGGAGACACAGAGATGCGCTCTGTCTGAGTTTGGCTTGACTGCCTTTACGTGTCAACACTGCCATGGGACGCACCGGAAGCTTACGCCAGTTCAGAGAAACGAGATAAAAGTGACTACGAGGTGATTCTGGAGACCCTGCATACAGCCGCAATGGGTCGGGGAGCCGGCGGTGCAATCTTGGGAGAACACATGAATGCAGCAATATGGCATGTCACTACGCTTTATTCACTCTCTTCTCCGACCAACGAACGATTGAGGCGCAGACACGTCCGTCTTGGTAACCTCTTGCAGTGCAACACCATCCAGTAAACAGGAACACTCCGGCATGCTGTCGCAGCCCTCCTGCCCACAATTCCTTTTTCATGTGGGTGAGATCTAACTGGTAATATTTCAGCGAATCACACTTTGCGGAGCAAATCTGCACACCGAACGAGTAGACGTGGGGGCCTGACGAGCCGTCCGTCGCCCGCAAGCTTGTGGATGGACCCTGACCAGCGGGAGTGCGGGAGTGTCTTCCCCATCGACTCCATCTCAAGCCAAAAGATAAGACCGTCGTTCGGCGAACCCATCACCCGAAGCCATAAAAGTTTCCAGAGGTTCACGGAATGTTTTCCTCCACACCCCACAACAAGATCAGTTTGGTGTTGTACAGATCATTTATGGATGAGATTCCTGCCGCACTGGCTGCATCAGCACCAGGGCTTAGAGTGAGCGTATTGGGCTTAGTTTGGCCTTATGCCTGCGCCTGCGTCGTTCATACACAGGGGTCATATCTCTCACCTTGGCGCAGTTGATCCGGGCGATAAGCACAGATGATCTTTCATTTTTACAGTCTCACCCGCTGCAACGGCGAAGATGGGGAGTCTTGGGTAGCCCTGTACATATCGCATTTGAGCACGCTGGTATCACTTCCGTATCTTATCTATGGCACCGCTTAGCGTAGCTTACCATGGCACTATCTGCTTTGGACTGGCGACCGAGTCGTCGGTACTTGTGCGAGCGCAGGAGGTGTTAATGAGCAGATGCAGGGCAACGGGGAAGCTGTGTCTTCATCCACTGCCCCGGTATTTGCTCGTCGTTTATCTGCCTGGACGCTTCCTTCGGTGGTTCTTCAACGTTCTTCGTTGGATCTGAGATCGAGCTTTCTTTTTGTCCCACGCAAGCATTGTGACTTGCAGTCTACATAGTAGCAAATTCTCTGTCTGCTGGTAACTTCCGACACGCTCGTAGCTGGGTTCCGAACTCAGTGGCACCTATCGGTACACGATGGGACTCGTTAAGGATGAGAAGGGTCCTCTTGAATCCAACGATGACAATGTCGAGGTGGGCGAGGTGATCAATGCCTCTGGTCACAAGCAAGAACTGGAGCGTCAATTCGGTCTCCTGTCCATATGCTCTATCGGTATTACTACCGGCAATGTTTGGGCTGCTCTTGGAGGTTCCATCGTAAGCTCTTTCCTTCTGCCGATCTTCGAACATTCGCTGATGTTTCAAGGTCATTGCTCTGTACAATGGCGGTCCTCCTGGCGTCATCTATGCCTTCATTGCTATCTCCTGTTTCTACTTCATGATTGCAGCTTGTATCGCCGAGATGGCTTCGGCAATTCCCTCATCGGCTGGAGTGTACCACTGGGCCTGCATCACTGGAGGCAAGACATATGGCCGTGTCCTTGGATACTTCGCTGGATGGTAAGACGTGCTTCCTGTTTCTTCACATTATGTGCTGACTCTCATACAGGTGGAACTTCTTTGGATGGCTTTTCGGTACTGCCTCCATGACTTCCATCCTCGCAAACCAGGTTATCAGTATGTGGGGTCTTTACCACCCAGGTTACGCATATGAACGCTGGCATGTCTTCATTGTGTATCTCATTTACACATGGGTATCCGCTTTCATCGTCATGTATGCCAATCGCGCTCTACCCACCCTCACGAATGTGGGCCTCTTCCTCATCCTGGCCGGTTGCTTCATTACCATTATGGTCTGCGCTATTATGCCCTCGAAGACTGGCAAGGGCTATGCGACTCACTCCTTTGTCTGGAAAGAGTGGCAGAATCAGACAGGTTGGGCCAGCGATGGTTTCGTCTTCTGCGCTGGCATGCTTAATGGTGCCTACGCGGTCGGTACGCCGTCGGTCTCCCCTTCTCTCGTCTCTTCCTCGAAGCGTACTAATGTTCGTAGTGACTGCGTCTCCCACCTCGCGGAAGAAGTCCCCAAACCGCGCGTCAATATCCCCAAAGCCATCCTCGCGCAATACATCGTCGGCTTTCTCACCGCCTTTTTCTACGTAATCACCATCTTCTACTCCGTCAACGATCTCGACTCGCTCTTCAGCAACCCCTGGCCTTTCCCACTCGCCGAACTCTACCGCCAGAGTACAAGCTCCTTCGCCGGCTCTCTCGGCCTGCTCATCGTCATCCACCTACCCACCTTCTGCACAAACGTCGGCACATACATAACCTCGGGGCGCATGCTATGGACACTGGGTCGCGACTCCGCAACGCCATTCAGTAGCTGGATTGGCGCCGTGCACTCCACGCAGCAGAACCCTTTCAACGCGACGCTAGCATGCGCCGTCGCGAATAGCGTGCTCGGCGCCATCTACGTGGGCAACAGCACCGCCTTCGCCGCGTTCGTCGGCAGCTTCATCGTCATGAGCAGCTGCAGCTACCTGGCGTTTATCCTTCCGAACATCCTGTCCCGCAGGAGACATGTCGTCAAGGGCCCGTTCACCATGCGGGCGCCTGTGTTCTATGCTGTTGCGAGTGTGGCCTCGGCATATATGCTGGTGTGGATCGTTATTTATTGTTTCCCGTATGCGGTGCCGTTTGACGCGACGACAATGAATTACTCGTGTGTTATTGTTGGCGGCTTGACGATCTTCCAGGGCGTGTGGTACTTTGTTATTAGGAAGAGAGGGTATCAGGGCCCTAGGGTTATGCTTGAGGAGATGGAGCGCAGACTCGCGGGTGGCGAAACGATCATTGCGGGTGTGGGAAGTATTGTGTCTGCGGAGGGAAATGCCTTGAAGGAGGTGCTGTAGCAGCGATACCGGTGGAGGGCAGGTGTCGAGTATGTCGCCCTGCAGGAGCTCGATGAGGAAGTAGAAGGCTTGTAATGACTATGAGGTACGTAAAAAGATGTCATGTTAGGAGCTGACTCTGTTTGTGTACACATCGCATTCTTGAGCCAATTCCAACGTTCGTGTGTTTCTATGGCGCGATTGTCTCGAATGTCTTGTTTTGCAAATAATCGTGAACGGCGGCCATCACGTGGTACGATCAGCTGCCGCATCGTTGCTTCCTCTCAGCCTTGTTGCTGCTTAATGACCATCGGACAACGCAACACCAGACCAGACTTCTTCCTAATCATTAGGGCAAGATGTCTCTCGGCCGCATCTGATCATTTCGTCGCAACCCCGAGGCATACTCACGCCTAACGCACTGCCCCGCCACAGCCACTGTCTAAATTTCCTTCCTGTTTCTCCAATCCATTGCTGCCTGTGGACGTGACACACCATCATAAACCCAGCATTTGGTTAGCTTGGTGCTGCTCAATTGACGTCGAGCGCGCGACAGCCGTATGCGAGCGTCTCGAGTTCATGACACGCGTGTCTTTGAAGAAGCCTACACCGTCGCCAAGGCCTGCAGGTCCCATGGAGTCAGAGACTACAGCATCCGAACGGCCCAAAATCCGAGAATGGCACTCTTATGCATACAAGCCTCTTGTGGGTCGATACGAAGTACGGCTGATGGTCCTCGTCTCAGTTAGCAAATCAGAGCCTCTTCGGTGTAGCATTCAGCATGTAGACTTCCGTACTGCGGAGTACGAAGCGCTATCTTACGTCTGGAATGAGCCAACATTGGTTGGAGATCCTGTTTCGATACTTTGCGATGATCAAGTGGTCTTTGTGACCTACAATCTTCTCATCGCGCTAAAAACCATCTGGTCCGCCTACCCGAAGATTTCATTCTGGGCCGATTAGATTTGCATCGATCAAAGCAATGATCGCGAGAAGAACCACTGAGTTGGGTTGATGTCCAAAATCTACGGAAATGCGCAACAAGTGCATGTCTGGCTGGGTGGTCCTACCTTAACGCCAGCATCAGGGGATCCGGATCAACTGTATCCGCGAGGACTCAGCAGCAACAACAGTATGTATTGGGAAGAAGCGTTCCGCAGGCTGACTGAATCCGAGGACCTTACCAAGCGCGCTTGATTCAACAGAGTCTGGACTTTGCAGAAGATCATCATGGCTCGACGAGCCTCAATGTGGTGTGGAGGTCAACAGAAAGATTGGGACCGATATGTGGATGACCGAAACACCGCTGTATCAAGACTGGGATCGCGTTTCGCACAGCAAACCATCTCAGATCTACAATCTTTCCGCAAGTCGGCGTCCCAGAATTTCACCCTCAGTGAGCTCATCGCTGTGTCCTGGAGGCGAAAAGCTTCTGATCGAAGAGATAGGACTTTCGCGTTGCTCGGCATAATGAAAGAGACGGGCTGGTTGGAAGTGGACTACAGCATGCCACTCACAGATGTGCTCATCAACACTGCAAAACACTGCATAGAGCATGAAGAGAGTCTACGAATACTTGGTATGAGGAGTCTAGGTTATGTCGGCACCCGCAGAGTGCCATCCTGGGTGCCAGACTTCTCGTCATATGAAACCCCCTACCCAGATCTCAAATCTTGGCAACAACATAGCTTACCATATCATTTGGCTCGACCGCAAATACATAAACACCCCGATCGCCACCACATTGCGCTTGGTGGTGTTTTGGTGGGAACGATCGATGGAGTTGTACGAGCGGCAATAGACACTCACATCTCGTCCGGCGAAGCCCATTTCTGCGACACACTGCCTCCTTATGGTTGGATTGATGAGTCTGTGGATTGGGATCAGGCGGGCTGGGAGCAAACGATAAGAAGTAACGAAGCTCAAAGACAGGATACGTTCTATGAAGATCAGTGGCAGTCTTTAGGGTTACCTGAGGATGCTCGAAAAGATGATGTGCTCTGTGTCATATGGGGAGTCCCAGGACTAGTGACACTTAGACCCTTGGGAGATGGTATGGATGCCACAGACCTTGAAACCTGGAGCTACGTCCAGTACTACGAGATGGTGGGCCAGTGTAGCCAGTTCGTGTTCAGAAAGTTATCGCCGAAAGACGACACGAGTACTGAGCAAGAGTCCACGTATTCTACCCTGATCAACGGAGGAGAGACTGCGAGGCATCTTTGCGTACCGCTCACCGACTCATCAAGATGTATCATACCGTCTTCCACATCAGATGAAGTTGACGATTGATACACACGGTTTGAGTGAGAGCGCACTAGGCAACCTCATTCCAAATCTCACGTGATCTATAATGGATCCAAATTGATCATCTTCATCAAATGCCATTCATTTTCCGTTGGACCCTGCTCAATGTCTGCTTGGGAAACACCGGAAATCGTTCGCATTGGCCCGTCTATGGGAAGAGTGACGCTTTGTAAGACGACTTAACTCTCGCAGATCCATTCTTTCATCACAAGGAAGATCTGCACATATAGGAAAGCACTAGACCACCATGTTTTCCACGCTCTGTGCGTGATGTACACTGCACAAATCTCCACCTGCTCTCTCATGTTGCTCGCACCCTTTTACTCTGCTCCCTCTCCCGCATTGGCTCGTCTAGAATGTATCATACCGGGCTTCGTCCCCATCAGCTTATCAGAACAGCACTGCCTGCCTGCCTTCTCTTGCTTCTTACTCACATTGGCTTTTTGCTTTGAACAGCTAATAACGGATATCTGCGATCAGCTAAGCAAAGGTCAAGCCCTGTCTGCTTGTAAAGCTCCTAGAACCGTGAAGCGCTGCTGCTTCGCAGAAGCGATAACAGTAAAGACAGGACTGATTGGACACAGCGTCTGAGGGACACGATCAGAAACTGGACGATGTCCGACATGCCAAGACCATCTGTTCAGGTTGCTTGTGAGATCGAGCCATCAGCGACATTGTACTTCATGCAAGAAGGGTTGAGATCCCGACTGTAAAGAGTCGAAAGCAGTTCAATCAGTTTGTTATAGCCGAATGGGATGAGACATCCATCGTGACATTGGGTATACACGTCCGTCTAGCTACATGTTAAGAAGTCCTACTCTTCAAAACCATCGAACCCATCATCACTGACAGGCGACGCTTGCCTCGCAGCCTTCTCCCTCCTCTTACTGCCCTCCTTCGCGCCTCTCTTGTTGTTCTCCACCCTCCTCTCATACCCACTCTTCGTACTGATTCTGCTCTTCTTCGCCTCTTTGCCCTTGAGATTGTTTCTTCTCGACTCGACACCACGCTTCTTCAACTCGGCTCTGTCTCTCTTTGTCGGCGTGGGCAAGGCGTCCAAAAGCCACTGCTTGACACTCCCCTCGCCCTCCGGAATGCCGCGCAGCTTCTCACTCGCCCTAATAACGTTGGCGATCAACTTGACGTACGGAATATCGTCTTGTGTATAAAATGTAACCGCCACGCCCCCCTCTCTCCCCGCCCTCCCCGTGCGACCAACACGATGCACATACGCCGCTGCACTCGTCGGCGCATCAAAATTAACCACGCCATTGAGGCCACGGAAATCAACTCCGCGGGCCAGCAAATCAGTCGTGATGAGCACCCACACCTCGCCCTTCCTGAACCTCGTCATGATGCTGTCGCGCGCGGAGGAAGACAGGTCGGCGTGCAGCACTGCTATCCTAGACGAACCGCCGGCTTCGGGCGGGATGTCGTAGAGGAGTTCTGAATGCAGGGCGATGGCACGGGGGATGGTTTGCGTGAAGACGAGGAACGGGGGGCGGAGGACAGGGGCTGTGGACGAGGAGGATACGGAGGTCGGGTGCAGGAGCTGGCGGAGGCCGAGCAGTTTGCCGGACTCGGTGGCGGCGTAGGTCAGCTGGTGGGCGATGTTGGGGATGGCGGTGTCTTTGAGGCCGACGACGAGGCGAAGTAACGGGGGACGAGGAGGTAGGGAAGGCTGTGTTGATGTGAGGACCGCCCAGCGAGAGTTTAAAGTGGAGACGGCGAGCGACTCGACGGATGCGCCCATGGTTGCGGACCAGAGGCCGATGCGGAGGAGCGGGTTTGTGCATGCGTTCCAGACGGCGAGGGTTTGCTCGCGGAACAGCGGGTCGAGGAGGACGTCTGCTTCGTCGAGGATGATGTGGCGAATGCTGGGGAGGGGTGCGACGGAGCCGTCTCTGCGCTTCAGGGCGTTGAGGAGGGCGAGGGGTGTTGCGACGATGATGGCGGCTTTGACGAGTTCTGCGCGTCCGCGGTCGCGCTTCTTGTGCTGGACGTGGCCGCCGTTGTCTGATACGTCGGATTCGGAGGCACTCTCGTCGTCACCAGATGCATCGGCGCCTGCTTCGGTGGCGGACTTCTCGCTGGTCAAGTCATCTCCGCGTTTGACAACCTCCATGCCCTTCCTCATGAGTGTGGCCTTGATGCTCGTGCCCTTGGCAAGCTTCCTCGCCTCGTTCACAATCTGTGCAGCCAGCTCCCTCGTCGGCGCGACAACAACCGCTCGTGGGCCGTCCTTGCTATCCGTCGAACCCTCCTTCAGCAGGGCATTGATGACGGGTATCAGGAACGCGATCGTCTTACCGCTGCCCGTCGGCGCAATAGTCAAGAGATCGATATCCCCGCCGTACTCTGCGCCAGAGCTCTCCGCCTCCATGTCGTTCCCCTTCGCTGCAGTCTGCTTCTTGCCTCCAAGCAGCAGCGGCAGCGCACCGAGCTGGACTTCTGTCGGCAGCTTGTAGCCCTGTTCCTGTATGTTATCGGCGAGGCGCCTCGAGATAGCGTAGCGCGTGCGCAGCTGAGCGAAGTCGGTGAGCGGCTGGGGGTAGAGTTGCTTCTTAGCATCCTTTTTCGACTTGGTGTCTTCCTTCTCCTTCTTGCGCTTCTTGCTGCTCTTTTTCTCCTTCTTCTTCTCTTTGGCATCGAGCGCTGCTTGTGCGGCGAAGTCTTCGAGGACCGCGATCTTGAGCTTGTGCGAGCGCAGGACGCGCTTGCACTCCGCTGCGTCGTATGCTTCTTCTTGGGCCTCGCCTTCAGCTTCGGCAGTGTCTTCTCCGTTCACGCTCTCTTCTTCATCCTGTTCTGCTGCGGCTTTTCGCTTGCGCTTCTTCTTGCCCTCACCATCAGCGCTCTTCGGCGCACCGAAGAAGTCCAGCCCAGCATACAAGCTTGTGTCCTCGTCCACCGGCTCAGTCTTATCCTGCCCTCTCTTCCGCTTCTTGTTCTTCACGCCGTGGAACTCTGGCCCGTCGTGTCCGAAAAGCTGTGGATTTGATGCGGCGCCGCTGGAAGGTAGTTTTTGGGTTGCGCCTGTCTTCTGGCTGGGCTTCGCGGAGCGCGAAAGTAGCTTGAAAACGTCCATAGCGCTGGGAGGCGGCAGCGGGTGGACGGGGCGAAATAGGCGGGCAGGAGCCGTCGTGGTACTGGAGCGCCGTGGACGTACTGCGACCGTCAATCGTCTCGAATGCGAGAGTGCAGCAAGCTACGCAGGTTGCACTTTCCGTTCAAAAGTTTAAAGTGGGGCTTCTCGACCTGCCCCATTGGGCAAGTCTCCAAAACCATCGACCCCTGGGATCAAGCTTTCACTCCAAACTCCTCATCGAACGAGAGCCGCTGATTGGTCAGCAGTGGTTCGATAGCTCGCGAGGTCTGATAGCACTTGGTATACTACGCAGAGGCGTGTGAGATACTGTGGAAAAGGAAATATATTGCGGTCATTGCACGGTATAGCTGCCTGGTCAAAGAAATCTAGAATCAGATATGTGCATAGTACAGGTGGTTTTTGGGTCATCAGCCCGCTTGCGTGTGCACTCCAATTCACTGAATCGTACACCCATCCTCACTATCCCTCGCCATCACCCAGCAGTCGGACTCCGTTGTGCCTCAGTTTTCGCCAGATTACAACGAAGTACTGCTTTCGCTGCGTGCGCATGATAGTCATACAGCGAGATTAGTGGGCCTCGCTGTCACCGCCGTGCCCCTTCTCCCTGTAGCCAACAACCTTGAAGCGGCCGATGATCTCGCCGATGGAGAAGAATCCAAGGACCTCAGCGGCGACGACACCAGCGCTCCAGTACTGTGCGCTCGATGCGCCGCGGACCTGGCTGAGGATGGTGTTGGGGTTGATCGAGTTGGCGAGCGAGGCGGGGTGGCGGAGGGCGTTGAGCGCGGGCTGGAGGTAACCCTGGATGGTCTGGATGGAGCTGGGCATGTGTCAAGAGATTGTCATCAGTGGTGAGAAGGAGGAAGGCTTACGGAGGTGCCATGCCGCGGTTGTTAACGATGAGCTTACCGAGCTCGAGACCGACGCGACCGTAGTATGTAGCCTGGGGAATCAATCCTGGCTCTTGTTAGCTTGCGTTCTTGCCTCTCTCTGTGTGCTTGAGTCTAGCGTTGGTAGTCGTCTGAGCTGCTCGTCACAGGCCAGAAAGCTACACAGAGCTCTCAAGCCGCGCCATTGAGCCTCAGCGCCCTCCCGAAGCTCTCTTCTCTCAGGTTTCCAGTCTTCGGACCCAATTGCCCCCAAAAAAGAAATGACTTACCCTGGACGGCGCCGACCAGTCTTCCCACACGGCCCTGGGCCTGGCTCGCTGTGCTGTTGACGGTGCCCGCAGCGTTGCTCGCGGCGTTGCTGACCGAGCTGGCCGCAGACTCAGCCGAGCTCTTGACCTTGGTCAGGCCCTCGGACGCCTTGGACTGGACCTTGGAGGCTGCGTCGCCAGCCTTCTCCTTTGCGGCGCCGGCGGCCTCGGAGGTTGTCGAGGCATTGCGCAGGCCTGCGCGGCGGACGGCGAACCGCGACTGGCGGACGAGCGCGCGAGATACAGCGAAAGACATGGTGATGGTGCGTCGGCGTGGGTGGGCGATGGAGGTGGTGTGGACCGAAGGCTATCACCGTGTTGGCTCCAGAGAGCTCGAGCGTTTTTTCCGACCCTTGGCGCTACCGTGGTACACGCCGTGACGCACGACCCCGCGTGCCGCCCGCCCAACCACCCTCAGTCACTTTTCAGAAATGAGGTCATTGAGCCACGTAC